>JASGAU010365635.1:0-22808 GCA_030220045.1 Australoheros facetus
ACACACACACACACACACACACACACACACACACACACACACACACACACACACACACACACACACACACACACACACACACACACACACACACAGAGATCTCTCTATATACTCTCTCTATACACCTATTCTTCTGATGGTGCCCTACCTGTTTTTATTCATATAATGTTCCATGTCACAAAGCCCAAATCATCTCTTGAATGTCCTCCACAATCACTCTACCAGATCTATATCCAATAGAGTACTTTTGGGATTTGGTGGAATGGGAGATTTGAATAATTTATAGGCAGGCAACAAATTTGCTTGATACTATCAAGTCAACATGGACCAAAATTTTTGCCAAATGTTTCCATCATCTTGTTGATTCTATGCAATGAAGAATTAAGAGAGTTCTTAAGGCAAAGGGGGGTCCAACCTGGTACTAGCAATGTGTAGTCAGAGCAAGCTATGAAGGTCATCCTCATAGAATTAACTGTGCCATGTGAAGAAGGCTGTGACAAGGCTCAAGAAAGGAAGAGCCTAAAATACCAAGACCTCGTACAGGAGTGTAGAGAGAAAGGGTGGCAAGCATGGCTGTTTCCTGCAGAAGTGGGGTGTAGAGGGTTTCCAGTGCAGTCACTGTATATGGTGCTCACTGCACTCTGAATTTTGAGGAACAAGAAAAAGACAGCTGTGAGCAGGATTGGGGAAGCAGGAGAAAGAGCCTCTTGCTGGCTCTGGTATAAAAGGAAAGAGGAGAGCTGGAAGCCTGGAGCTGGTGGACAGTTATTTGGCCACCAGAATAGAAGAATGCCTTTATTTGTCATTATACACAATGTACAATGAGATTGCAGATGTGCCAACTGGAGGCTGTTATGGTTAAGGGTCAAAACACCCAGCGAAGGTTGGGCACCCTCTGACGATATCAGCTCCAGGCCGAAGGCTACAGTTGCTCTATAAGAGCAGTGGGTGTATTTACGGCATCTTTAGATGTATAAATCATGTACCTAGTACAGTGACCAGTGAGTGTGTACATAGTCTTTGGCCACTTTAATGTAAGTCTATGGTGCCTATCTCTAATGAGACTTTAACGTCTGACTTGTGTAGTCACTACTTTTGAGAAGTTTATCAACAACTATGAATGCTACCTGTAGGTATATCCAATTATTGGTTGATTTTACACACTTATTTTCTGTAATTTGACACAAAATTGTATTAACTGTAGAATTAAAGCTGGTTAGAATGGAAGTATGGTGCATAATTAGATGCTGCTTCCTGTGCTGATTCATTTAAATGTGTTCATGGTTTATATTGATATTAAGCTTGGCATTCAGATTATTACTTTAATTAAGTCTACAGCATCCAGACTGATAATGCATTTTTGTGATTGACTCCTTATTTCTGACTATCTCTGCTTAAGTTCTATTTGGATTTCCAAATGTAGCAATTTTTTTGCTTGGAAGGGTAATCTACTTCCTGAAGATCAGATTTGGCTACACCTGCATATAGACACAAGCATGCAAAGTACACATTCACATGTGCTTTACAATACATGGTGCAAACATGCTTATATATAGTATTAGCTATATATAAGATGTATTTTTAGATGTTAAAAATACAGTAGTCACTCACCATTTTCTGCATGTTTAACATTGTGTGCCTGCATCATTAGATTGTAACAAGACAGGACCCCCCCCACCACACACACACACACACACACACACACACACACACACAGTTTTCCAGGGCTGCAGTGTCTGGTGGGTGTCCAGTGCTGAAGTGGTTCTGCACTAGAGAACGGCAGGCCTTGTCTACAGCCCATCAATCAAGTACTCCCTGCTGCCCCTCCCCTTTCTTCTCCCTTTCTCCACTACCCTTGGTTCCCTTAGCTCTGTGTCTCCTTCTTCCTTTGATTTCTCTGATAAATCCACTACTCTATAAACAATTTCTCATGCGCCACCTCACCTTTGTTAATCTCCCTTCTCTTTTCTCTTTGAATCTTAAACTCCCATCTCTCTACCAATCTATCCTTCCCCTCTGCATATTTAAATGGTTCTGTACTTAAAGATATTCAGCCAGCTCTATCCCTGCGCTTTTAGTTCCTCTTCCTGTCTCACCACACAGGCTTACACATCTCATCACTTACACTTTCTCCCTCACTCTCCACCACTCTGTCTTTTTTGCTTCCCTTTGTATCTTGCTTTTGCTCTCCTGATTGATGCAAGCAGACGGCCTCTATCAGTGTTTTATACATAATCCAAATAAGATATGCTTGTGCCTGCATTTCTGAAAAGTCCTAGCCAGCCCCTGACACGATGTGCTGACAGAGGATTCACAATACGTGAACACACACACACACACACACACACACACACACACACACACACACACACACACACACACACACACACACACACTTGTAGATGTATATGCACATGCACAAGAGAAAACAATAGCACACACTGATGCAAGGGCATCATCAAAGGATTATTTCAAAAAGTTATGGCAGCAAAGACAAAAAATTGTATGTGGTTTTGTGAAGAGATATATTGACGTATATGAGAGCATGTGTCATTGTGTCTCAGGTGTGTATTTATGATAGACTGAGAAAGACATTGTGCATTTAAATGGCTGTGTTAAGTAATGCTGACCCATCTTTCTTTTTCTGATGCTCCATCCATACTGAAGCAGCAATTCAGCATGCATGTAAAGCTTTATGGAGAAACATAAGAAATGCAATAATCCAATCTGTTCCTTACTGCCAGTTACTATTCAAAGAATTTCCTTTACTATAATTCATGCTAACTAATCTGTGTACCCATTATTTTTCACTGGGGTCATCAGAATCTTCTTCACATCAATTTACATAATTACTAAACTATTATAACTTTTACTCTTTTGGAACTACATCATTGCCTAGGTGGTTTAAGACTTAGCTTAGACAGCTATGTTGTACTGTGTCTTATATCATAATATACTGTGCCCTATTCTCATTCACTGGGTGTCAGCTAATGCATTTTTGTCAAAGCTGCTGGTTTTGCTCTTGAAAGCAGAAGATGTCCTGTGATACCCAGTGTTATGGTAATAGTGAGAGGAATCTTTTACTTCCAACTCATCATCTGCCAAAAAGTAGAGTTACTATTGTGAATGGACAAATTTCACATCAAACCACAAACCTTATCAAGGAGTTTGCGTGCCTAGATCTAGCCAATGCTTCAACTTAACCAGCAAGAGAAAAACAAAACCAATCAGCAAATGAAAAACAAACAAACAAACAAACAAAAACAAACAAACAAACAAATAAAGCCAGTGAACTTCTCTGGGACAAGTGGTGAAGCCGGCGACCACATACATATGTTGCGGTGCGGTGCGGGCCACTCGGGCGGCGTGGGTTCGAGTCCTGGCCCATCGCCAATTTGCCTGCATGTCTTCCCCTGTATCTTTCCCCCATTTCCTGTCTCTCTCCACTGCCCATAAAAGCCGCTGTGGCCAAAAATGCAAAAAAAAAAAAAATGTGATCTATGCCGCTGTGATCCCTCTAACCTCCCAATATGGACTCTAAAAGAGGACTGCTACTTACTAGTTGCTGACATCACCGAAGTAAATGTATTAGAGCACCTGCACCACAGGGAACTGTATGTGTAATGCGAATCTGGCAAAGTCGCATTATTCCTCCCAAAATGAGAACATATTGAATATTACAACATTTTTCAACAGTCTTGCAGGAGTTTCCATATATGCTAAATACTTGTTTGCCACTTTACCTTCACTCTAAAGTTTAATTTATCCCAAACTAGATCTCTATGGTTAGGTCCCGTGATTGTGGAAGCCGAACCACGTGATTCAGCACTTCATTGTGCTTATCTTGGTTGAATAGCTCTTACAGAGCTTAAAGGTTTTTTTTTTTGGTTTTTTTTTTGGCTCATTGTTCTTTTGAAAAATAAATGATGGTACCACTAAATGCTCACCAGATGGGACTGTGTATTGCTGCAGAATGTGTAACCATGCTGGGTAAGTGTAGCCCTGAATTTTGGGGAAAAAAAACCAAAAAAAAAACCGATTTCACCAACCAGATGGGAATGTCTCTGTGTATTTGTTGGTCAACTGTAAGACAGAATGGGGTTTGCATTGGACATTCCAAAAACAGAAGCAGTTAAAACAGTTTAATCTTGTGTATTAATTTATCACATTGATGGAAGATTCATACAATAAAGCTTCTTTCTGACATCCACTCATTTATTCTGATCAGTAAAATTAACGTTACAGCACAATACAGTCTAAACTGAAAGTTGCCAGATGAAAGCAACAGATGTAGTAGTACAAGATTTTATTAATGTTTTTTGCATAGGAAAGTTTAAAAAATGATATAATAGGCCCTAAGGAGCTAATACTACATGCACATGTCATACAGTATGTGATATAAATGTGTAGGAAATTTTGCTTCTCCTCTTCTCAGAAATTTATTTTCTGAGCTGAACTGCTCCTCTATTAAACTGTTAAAGCCTGAAAAATTGTGAGCAACACAATAACAGCAGTTACTGTGCTTAACAGTGAATCGATATCTATCTTTAGGGGAGCTGATCACATGTGTCAAAAATAAAACTGCCATTAAGGAAGACAAATTTATGACATACTCAGCATTTCGTAGTTAAAATGTGCAGACACATGTGAAGACTACTGTCAGAGACATCTTTGCCAGAATGAAAAAAATAAACTGTGGCGTTCAACATTTTGATGAATCCAGCAATTTTTGTATTTATGTTTGAAAAGAGCTTCCCATCCAATATTGTCATAAAACAGTCGTTTGCATTGAAATGCAACATTGCACTCAGTTTTCTCTTTATAATTGGATATACAAAATTCAAAGTGGCAATTTTCAAATTAGCCCAACCATCACGTTAAAAAAAAAAATAATGGCAAAATGTCTACATTTTACCAGTGATTGTCCTTTAAAACCTCAGCCTCATACAAAATTCACTAAATGTTTGCCTCATATAAAGGACTCTTTCTTTGAGTCCACTATTAACTGATGTAGCAAAGGTATTTATTTAAATGGGGTTACTTGTTTTAACAAATTAGTCACACGAATTTCCCTCAGCGTTCATAATTCATTGATTTCTTTTTTTTTTTTTTATTCACACATTTAACACTTTACAATGATTATTGTTTGGGTGTTTGAACTTCAAGCTTGCATGACGTTGTTGGAACAATATTAATTTAAAAAATATTTTCATAACACAGTTGTCTTATTTTCATTGTCAAAATGCTTCAGGTTAAAAGTAGAACTACTTTCACCTACTTTGTTTTCAAGAGAATCCTCAGATGAGCAGATTGAGTGCTGTAGCTAAAGCTTGGTGCAGAGTATCAGCTAGAGAAATAAAATTCAGATTGAACAGCCCTGTGGTGATATAGATATTTCTTTGCTGAAAGACATTCCATTTGCTAATACGTGAACATTAGTGGCAGGGTAAGTGATACAGGTAGCTGGTGATAAAGAAAACACTGGAGACTAGGGATTAGGACCAGACATGCTGCTTACACTAATGAATGACTGTGTATGTATAAACTCAGACCAAAGGGATTCACGGTGAATAACTGAGCAGTTTGGTACATTTGTTACAGAAGCCATATTAGTTCTACATCCCAGTATGACTCCAGAACTAGGCAGGATTTGCTTTGCTACCACATGTTATATGAATGTATAGTATATGCACCCAAATGTGTACATAATCTTTTTTTTTTTATACAGCCCTAGTAACGACTCATATTTTACCTGTGATGAATCTGAGACATCAATGGTTGTATTTTTGCCATTGCCAAATATTTCTGAGCATTGACCATTTTGATGATTCCATCCATGAATAACCACCTTATCATAGTGGATGGGTTTGTGTGTCACAGTGATCCCAGGGACTATGTTGTCTGCAGGACTTTTTCCCCTGGTATGTTCTCCCAAGGCAAATTGGATCTGGGTGAGGGACAAGACAAAGAGCGATTCAGACGACCCCTATGGAAGCATGATCAAGGGAACAGTTTACTCTGCCAGGGATAGGGTTGCTGTGACACCCCCCCCATCCTGGAGCCAGGCCTGGGGATGGTGCTTGAGGGAGAATATCTTGTGGCTGGGCCTTAGTCTGTTGGGCCCTGCTGGGTGCAGGCCAAAGAGGGGACATGGCCTTCCTGTAGACATGGCCTTCTCCTGTAGGAGAAGTCATAAGGGTGCAATGTGTGTTAGATGGCAGCTAAGTACCATGTTCTGTCCCTCCATTGTTGAGGCTGCTGCATGAAGATGCAGCTGCAACATAGTCGGTGCCTGTTGTGGTGGCAATCTCTGAACCAGATGGTGGACACCAGTGGTGAAAGGAGCCATCAAGTGAAGAAGGAGTCCTGTAGGGCTTGGTTAACCCATGGGACTTTAGAGGCAGGTCAAGCTGAACACAGGTCAGGGAGTGGCTGAAGCAAATACTTAGATGTGGGACAAGTTAAGTGAGGACATGGAAAAAGACTTTCTGACTGCTTCAATAGTGCAGGGTGCTGAAGACTTCAATTGAGGATATAGTCAGGCTGTGGAAGGGATACTTGGATGACCTCCTTAATCCCACAGATACACCTTCTGTAGAGGAAGCAGAGCCTGGGGAAAAAGCAGATGGCATGTAACTGGGGGTGAGGTCACTGAGGGTGAGATCACTGAGGTAGTTAGACATCTTCTTGGTGGCAGGGCCCCTGGGGCAGATAAGATTCGCCCAGAGTTCTTGAAGGCTCTGGATGTTGTAGGACTGTCTTTGTTAACACGCCTCTGTGAGATCGCATGAACATCTCGGGTGGTGCCACTGGATTAGTACACTGGGGTGGTGGTTCTCATCTTCAAGACGGGATACCGGAGGATGTGCTTCAACTGTTGGAGGATCTCATTGGATACTGTGGCTAGTCTGAAAAAAGAAAGCCTCAAATCAGAAGTGCTTGACTCCCTGGTATAACACACAAGCGTGCAGCTTAAAGTAGATAACCCGTAAGCTGGAGAGGAAATGGCATCTCACTAATTTGGAAGATCTTTGTTTAGCCTGAAAAAGAGTTTGTCGCTCTATAAAAAAGCCCTCTGTAAAGCTAGGACATCTTATTATTCATCACTGAATGAAGAAAATAAGAACAACCCCAGGTTTCTTTACTGTAGCCAGGCTGACAAAGAGTCAGAGCTCTGTTGAGCTGAGTATTACTAACTAGTAAAAGCTTCATGAATTTCACAAATAAAATGTTAATCATTATAGAATAAATTATTCATAACATCTCAAAGACATATTTTTATATTCAGCTACATTTAGTATTACTGATACTTATTTGCTCTTTCTGATTAATCTTAACTATAATAATAGTTAACTATAATAGTTCTGCTAAACCATCAACATATCTATTAGACCCCAGTCCTACAAGACTGCTGAAAGAAGTCCTACCATTAATTAATTAAATATGATCAATCTGACTTTATTAATTGGCTAGGTACCACTGGCTTTTTAAAGTTTTAACTTTCTTGAAAGAGTATTTGGAAAACAGCTAACTGATCATCTGCCAAACAATGGTTTGCTTGAACAGCATGTGAAGTGAAGTGAAGGTTAAAAATGATCTTTTAATGGCGTCTGTGTTTGGATTTTTCGCCATTGAGAGTTTCCAGTAAGACTGTAAGGCTGTCGGCAAATTAATCAGTGACAGCCTGTACCAAAACAATTGTAGTATCTGAAATTTGGCTCCCTGGCTGGCCTTGGATAGCTGGAAATCTCATTTTTCTCCTGGATGTTATGTAAACAGAGACTCTATGCCCCCGCACTATCCCGTCTTCTGACCTGTGTGAACTGGTATCCCTAGACCAAGGCTGCTGATGAACATTCTACCTCTTATCAGGAACTGTTAGCTGAGGGGAGAGCTGGATCAGCTCCACAGTAACCCTGAACCCACTTGCCTCCGCTGGCTCCCTTCCACCCTCCCCCTCCCCACCCTAGTGCTTTGCCATGAAGTACATGTGCTCACAGTACGCTATGCAGAGGTTTTTCCCAACCTCGTATTGTGCCCTGTTAAATTTTGCATTGATTTTAAGATTATTTTACTTTTAAAGTTTTAAATGGAATGACACTCAGCTAGCTGCTCAACCTATATAACCCCCAAAGAGCACTGTGATAATCTAGCCAGATGCTCTCAGTGTAGCTGAAGTCTCGATTTAAGCATAGAGGGGATCAGATTATTGCCGTTGCAGCACCTAGACTCTGTAATAATCTGCCACTTGATATTCGTAATGCAGAGTTTATACAGTCATTTAAACCCTGTCGTAAAACTCAGCTTTTTACCTTTGCTCTTAATTCAAGTTCAGTTTGAGTCTTATCAGGTTTTATGTTGTGGTGTCTTTTGCTTTAGTTTGTTGTTAGTCATATTTATTGTATTGTATTTGATTGTTTATATGTTTTACTCTGTTTATTTTATTGCTCTATGGACCCGCATTGCTTATTTTGTAAAGCTTGTAAAGCACTTTGATCAACTTTCTTGTGCTATAGAAATAAAATTGACATTGACTGTGGTAGAGCGTTTGTGTAGCGGTGCTTTAATTAGGTGTGTCAAGACAACTGCATCCCAAAATCTCAAGTTTGCCTTAGTTTATGTGTTTGTTGGACTGTGTCCAATTGTTTAAATAAAGTTAGGCTGGCATGCCTTTCCATTTGTTTGGGTGGCCCAAAAGGGAGGTTCAGTTCACGAAGGAGCTGGAACAAATGAAAGCTAGAGCAGATAAGTTCTGGTCCTGCTTCTGTTGGGGTACAGCCATCCATGACAGCCTTTGTGAGTAGTAATATTCACCTTGTTCCAACCTTTTGTGAGTCGAGCGTTGAGAGCTTTTTCACTGTATTCGAACACATAGCAACTGCATTGCATTGGCCTCAGGAAGTTTGGCCTATCATGCTGTTGTGTAGATTGACAGGCAAGGCCCAGGAAGCTTGCTCCTCCCTGTCTGCTGAAGACAGTTTAGTTTACACAAAGCTAAAAAGTGCCATCGTGACAATCTATGAATGTGTGCCTGAAGCCTATAGGCAGTGTTTCAGAAGACTTCAGAAAACCTCTGGTGAAACGTACAGAGACTTTGCCAGAGAGAAAAGAAAACTCTTTAGTAAGTGGTGCTCTGCAAGCAAGTAGTGATTTGGTTACATTGTGTGAGCTAATGCTTGTGGAGGACTTTAAGAACTGTGTGCCTGAGTGTATCGTGTTGTATCTGAGTGAACAGAGGGTTTCCACTTTGCAGCGCTGCCACTCTGGCAGATCAGTTTATCTTCTCCCACAAAATGAGTTCTGCAGAAAATGACCTCCCCTCTCACAGTGCACCTCAGAGGGCCAGCAAAGAACCTGTCGAAAAGCCTGAGAGTGGCAAGGTGACAAAGGTAAAGAAACTATGCTTCTTTTGCCACAAATCTGACCACGTTGTTGCCAGCTCTCCAAAATTACAACATAGGCAGCAGGCACACTCTACAAAGAAAGAGCCTATCTTGAGAAAGACAGTGAGTCGTGGCTCTCAAACTGACAAAGGGGCCCGGCATAACATAAAACAGCCACATTTGGAGCATAATTGCTCTGCGTCACATGGTAAATGTCAGATTTTTGCTAACTCTGCGCTTTCACTGGTCAACCATGTTCCTGGTCCACCTAATCTGCGATGTGATGTGTTGCCTGAACCTCAATCATTTAGATCTGCCCATCTGGCTAACCAGCATGCCAATTGCCTTGACCTGGTAGAGAGGCAAATGAAGAATGTTTGCATGAGGCCTCCTGGCAACCCCCATTGTTGTCCTGGCTCAAAAACCTGGTAGTCGTCCTGTGGGACCTTACTTTGGAAACATTGGGCAAACGTCTTTTAGTGTTTTGGGCCCACTGAGAAGGTATTGGCCAATCTCACGTGATATGCCTAATCGCTACTTTGGTGTTGGGTGAGGGTATTTTAGAATTTTGTTGAAATGACTTGGCCTCCTGACAACTTGTGTTTGAACATTTGACTTAGGGTGTGTGGGGGTGTGTGATCCTCTATAACAAAGCACTGGTTTGTATTTATGGGAGGGGGTGTTACGGCCCTGAAGCCTGCTGTGGCTTCCTGGCCCACTGGGTGTGGCTTGTGCTCTCCAGCTTTGGGTGCCACCCCTTTTGGAACAGCTGACCCAACTCAGCAATCAAGCTGGGGTACTAAAGGACAGAGAGAGGAGAGATCCAGGGCCAGTGATCGCCAGAGATTGCCTTTGTGTCACAACTTGTGAACTGTGTGTTACTGCAGCTGCTTACTCCTGCTCAGTGGAGGGGAGGGTGTCTTACTCCTGCTCAGTGGAGAGGAGGGTGGTGTTTTGTTTTGGTGCACGAGGCCTCTTGCCTTAGGTCGTTGTTTTACGTTTGTTGAATAACTCCTGTGTTTTCTTTTCCTTTGTTTGAAGGTGATAGCGGCATGTCCGTCTCTTTTTGTTATACTCTTAATAAAAATCTATTATTTTACCAATTTTGCTCATGTCTCCTTTTGTCAACCCGGTCACTTTTTGTTACTTCCCCCGAACCCCCTAGACTTTTTAGGGGGAACGTAACAATGTGCAAATCCCAGATGGTTTGCTGTGTCTCCGAGCACAGTCTCAAGAGCATGGAGGAGATTCTAGAAGACAGGCAGTCACTCTATGAGATCTGGACAAGGTCCTTAATTCATCAGCACCAGACCACCAGACTAGTCTCTGGAGTAAACTGGAGTAAATGTCTAACCAAACAGTCAAATCAGATTTTATGAGGGTGGCCTGAGGGTATGTACCTTCTCTCTCTTTGTTACCATCCGACTACACTTCTTCAGTCCGAATGACATTCCAGTATCATATCTCATTCTGATATCTCGTTCACTCCTGGCATACAGCTTGATGTCATCCACGTAGAGGAGATGGCTGATTTTTGCTCTCTTTTGTAGTTGGTATCTGTAGCCAGTCTTGTTGATGAGGTGGTTCAGGCCTATGCAGAACAGCAGTGGGGACAGAGTATCTATGTGGTAAATCCCGCACTTGATGGTTACTTGTGCAACTGGCTTGCAGTTGGCCTCTAGTGTTGTTCTTTACATTCCCATTGAGTTCTTGGTGAAGGCTCTTTGGATCCTGTTGATCGGCATTCCAGGATCCATGTATGAAGGATCGAGTCATAGGCTTTGTTGTAATCAATCCAGGCGGTGCATAGGTTGGTCAGTGTGGTCTTACAGTTTCAAGTGACTGCTCTCCTGTTATCTCTGCCAATTCCGTTCTGGGTCCCACTCATATACTGTGCCACATGCCTGTTCAGCTTAGCTGCTATGATGCCTGACAGGAGTTTCCATGTTGTGCTGAGGCAGGTTATTGGCCGGTAGTTGGATGGGACCGGTCCCTTGAGGATCAGGACTGTCCGGCCTTCAGTCAGCCATTCTGGGTGTGTCTTAGCCTCTAGCAGCTGATTCACTTGTGCTGCTGGGCACTCTTAGATTTCAGTTGGCTTCTTTATTTTAAAGACCTCATAGAACCATATCACCGCAATAAAGCACTTCACTCTCAGATTACTGGCTTACTTGTGGTTCCTAGGATATTTAAGAGTAGAATGGGAGGCAGAACCTTCAGTTTTCAGGCCCCTTTTCTGTAGAATAAGCTCCCAATTTGGATGGAGACAGACACCCTCTCAATTTTTAAGATTAGGCTTAAAACTTCCCTTTATGGTAAAGCTTATAGTTAGGGCTGGACCTAAGCCATCTCTTAGTTATGCTGCAATAGACCTAGGCTGCTCTGGGGTTCTATGATGCAGAGTGTTTCTTTTTATTTTCCTTTTTTTACTCTATTTATACCCCACTCTGCATTTAATCATTAGTTATTATTAATCACTGGCTCTCTTACACATGACTACCCCTTCCTGAGCCTGTTCTGCCCGAGGTTTCTTCCTGTTAAAAGGGAGTTTTTCCTTTCTATGGTCACCAAGTGCTTGCTCTTTGGGGGTCGCTTTAACTGTTGGGTTTTCTCTGTAATTATTGTAGGGTCTTTACCTTACAATATAAAGCACCTTGAGGTGACTGTTTTTAGCTGAATTTAGCCAGTAGGTGTGAATCATGTCGGGGCCTGGAGCTGTTCAACTCTTCATTTGTGAGACTCTTTCTTGGATGTCTGCCACTGGGATTCTTACTGGACCCTGTTCAGGGAGGTTGTCAGTACTTTACTGTTATTCTGAATCATATTTATAAGAGACATATTTATAAATAAAAATATGATCATGTAGACCATCAATTCTAAAGGTCCAATAAAATAGTGACACCATGGCGACGTTTCCACTGAATTTCCATATGTGTCACGGAAGCTGGAAATGTATTTATTGCTCATATAAAGGCTGCAGATTTCTTTTGGAGTTACTATTCCATTATTTTATTTTTGTCATAAATTTTGCCTCAATTTGGGACTTTAAGACTTAGAAAAAGACATAATTACAACACATACACAGCATGAGTTTTTGACAGGTGCCATTGTTCAGTTTTTAATTACAGCAAAGGCTGGCAGATTCAACAATAACTTGATAAGTTCAAGCAACAAAAATGTAAAATAATAAATAATTGTGATACGAACGCACACACACACACACACACACACACACACACACACACACTGAAGGATGAAAATACAGTGTGGACAACACAGAGACATGAGGGGATTCAGACAAGCTGAAGAAATACAGAGTAACAGACACAGGGGCTGAATCGATAACGGACACACAGGAAAAAGTTATCTCTTCTAAAACACAAGAAATACAAGTACAAAGAACATGACAGATCACAAAGAATCATCAAAACTAAAATTCTTCACAAAAACCTGACATGATATAGTGAAATTAACCTAGAGACAGCATAAATTTACCATTCTACGATTTCCATTTTTAGTCTCAGCAGAAAGCACTGATGCTGATGTTGGTCATCATCATCATCAGTTCCTTAGCTACACGCCGTGGGGGCAGAACAACCATCATTCACTACCATTCTCCACCTCCACAGAAGCTTTCCCAAGTACCTATAAAGCCTGGATCCAGGAATTTTGATTCACACTGGCTCTTTATCATTGTGAGATAGGGACAATAGTCATACATTTGTGCTATCTTGAAAAATTTTGAACCAAAATTTATCAAACTTTGTGGAAATATTCTTTAGGGGCCCAAGAACATATGGTTTCATTTTCACAGTCAAAGGTCAAAGGTCCAGGTCACCAAAAATTTTCAAAAATTAAAAAAATTACTATCTCATCACTGCTGAAAATTTAAAATTCATATCTCAGTGAATTTTTCATCAAAGACTTAAGTTATTGTAACATGGCCATATGTCGAGCTAGAAAATGAACTCTTGTAGTGATAGTATTGTTGCTTACACATGCTAGGCTTTTTCTTTGTTTTTGTTTTTTTTAAGGGAATTTGAAATTTGGATTTCTCCCTGATGAGGGGGATGGCGAGCTACAGTACCATTGAGAACTCTTGAACCAAACCGGACCAATCCTTCTTGGCCCCATGGAGAACAGGGTGCTGAGGGTCCCACCACTAGAAACTCTCATCTGTGCACTAGGATAATTGCCGTTCTGTCAACTGAACACAGAGCAATTTGGATTTGACTTGACTTAACTGACTAACTTAACTGACTAAAGTCAGCAGAACTGAAACACAATCTGAGAGAAAAGGATAAAAGATGCTATATTTCTGTTTTGTTTATTCTCATCTGTTATTGTGCACAATTAATATTACATTGTTCTTGTTGCAACTGTTTGAGACAATTCACTATATTTGCTATCTGTGGCTCTATTCATTCTTTTGTCACACCTTGTCACACCTTGCTTTCAACCCTCCTACAAACCTAGTCATTGTCCCAAAAAACCCTGTTAACTGTCCAGTTAGCGCTTTACTTTACTGTACAGGCTACAAATTTATTGCTAAAAGTATTTGCTTGTTTGCCTTCATATGCATATTAACTTGACTGACACGCTATTCTTAATCCACAGGGTTTAATATGATGTTGGCCCAATCTTTGCCGCCGTAACTGCTTCAACTCTTCTGGGAAGAATTTCCACATGGTTTAGGAGCCTGTTTATGTGAATTTTTTAACCATCCTTCCAGAAGCGCATTTGTGAGTTCAGGCACTGATGTTGGAAGGCTGGCTCGCAGTCTCTACTCTAATTCATCCCAAAGGTGTTCTGTAGGGTTGTGGTCAGGACTCTGTGCAGGCCAGTCAAGTTCTTCCACACCCAAACCATTCATCCATGTCTTTGTGGACCTTCCTTTGTGCACTGGTGCGCAATCATGTTGGAACAGGAAGGGGCCATCCCCAAACTGTTCCCACAAAGTTGGGAGCATGAAATTGGTATGCTGAAGCATTAAGAGTTACTTTCACTGAAACTAAGGGGCCGAGCTCAACTCCTAAAAAATAAACCCCACACCATAATCCCCCCTCTACCAAACTTTACACTTTGCACAATGCAGTCAGACAAGTACTGTTCTCCTGGGAACTGCCATACCTAGACTCGTTCACTGGATTGCCAGATGGAGAAGCATGATTTATCACTACATAGAACACATTTCCACCACACTAGAGTCTGGTGACGATGTGCAATACAAAGCGTCAGATGCAGTGGAGTACTGCATCTGACACTTTGTATTGCACTTGATGATGTAAGACTTGGATGCAGCTTCTTGCCCATGGAATCCCATTCCACGAAGCTCTCTATGCACTGTTCTTGAGCTGATCTGAAATTTGAAGGTCTGTAGTGATTGAGTGCAGAAAGCTGGATGCTTTCTGCATGCTATCTGCCTCAGCATCCGCTGACCCCGCTCTGTGGGATCAGGATTTTATGTGGCCTACCACTTCATGGCTGAGTTGCTGTCATTCCCGATCACTTCAGTTGACTGTGATATATTTAGTAGTGATACAGTACCACACTGGAATTCACTGCCTGGAATTCAATACCTGAAGAGCGACCCATTTTTTCACAAATGTTTGCTTGTCTAGGTGCTTGGTTTTATACACCTGTGGCAATGGAAGTGATTGGAACACCTGAATTCAATGACTTGGATGGGTGATTGAATACTTTTGGCAATATAGTGTACATACAGTACACACTTGAAAATACATACTGGCTGGAGAATCTCCTATGGTGGCTCTTATACATAGCAAGTGTGAGAGACTGACCAGATTATCTGTACCAAAACCTATTAGTAGCCATTAGGAGTAGGAAATAACCTTGACCCCACTATTGCAGTTTCATTTTCTTCTTTAGAGAGAAGAGACAGAAAAACAGATTAAGATCTGCTTTAAGTACACCACCCAGCCCTGGAAAACCAGATTTAAGAGAACTACTGACTCTCACGCATAGATGCACAAACACAAAACACAGATCCCCTAGGGGAAACATTAGATGCAATAAATCCAGCTTCTAAATAGATAGCTCTGCAACATGTGTGGCTTTTTACATTAGTGATATGATTATAGCTCAGGACCATAGAAATGAAGTAGATAGATTTTGTTGCTGCAAATACAGCCCAGACAAGACTGTGTACTCTATCTCCTTTGCATTTTGCTGACATCACCACTTTCCTTGACTTCCTGCTTATTAAAAAGGAACTGTGTCCTCAGATAACCTGGGACCTGAGATAGCCTTCAGCCAAAGATGCAGACACACACACAAGCTTGCAGCATAGACAAATACCCAATGTCATATGTGCCTTTATGCAAATTCATGCAAGAAATAAATAAGGAAATGCAAAAGAATTATGACTATTAAAGAAGACAGTGGCACTTCACTCACTGATGTCATGCCCTTACAGCTAATCAATAGTTTTACGCCATTTTCTTTCAAGAGTAAGCGCCTTGTTGGCTAGACAAGGTAATCAATATCATTGGAAGGGAAGCAAGGATGTGACTGTGTGTGATTGTTTGATTGTGCATATAAATATAAAGTACTTCAGAGTGGGCAAGTGAATGAGTCAAACTCACAATTCATCTACACTGAGTCTAAGAGCCCAAGAGTTATGTTTAAATTTTAACAACTAAACATGGTGCCAAGTTTGAATCTCAATCAATTGGATCAGATGGCTGAGTCCCACTTTGGATACCCAGGTTTTCCTTGAGAACAGTTACTCAATGTGAATCACACTTGAACAGAGCTGTTTGCTAAAGTGACAGCAAAAATTCAGTTGGAGAAAATTTGTAATTTTTTTTATTTATTTATTTTTTAATTAGCAGTGCTAGTGCATGAGTTAAACTAGGACTGTCAAGCTTAGGTATGAATAAATACACATCAGAGTTGTGAATGCTGAGTTCACAACCATCACAAGTAACTCCAACTCCAGAATCACTCGCAGCTATTAAATCTGTGTTAAATAATTTGCATATTAAAGCATTATATTGAGTTACCAGAAATCTTGGGAATGACTGGGGTGGGGGCATTATGTTTGTTTGTTTTTTTTTCTTTTTCAAAACTTACTCTGGTGTTATTATGCAGGCTTAAAGCAGAAGAGCAGCCCAAAGGAGTCCTTGAACCCCAGACTTTCTGCCATAAAGAAAGAAGTCATGCCCGTTAGAAACTGGGACAAACAAACTACAGCTGGCCCAAACTGGTATACAGTTACATCAGCTACATTCCTATAGGTTACTACATTACTGATGCTGCCAAAAAACAATGCAAAGGATTGGACAGTTTAGGGCAGTAATTCCCAAAGTGTGGGACACAGTAATAACAGAAATCAGTTTGCAAATTACTCACAAGTATGTAAAGTTATATATTTATATAAATGTATTTATTTATATAAAAAGTGAATTAAAACTAGTAGCAGGAGTTGGTTAGTTTGTGAGATTACTCATCACTCTGACCTAAATTTATTGCTCTTTTAATGAAGTTTGCATCCCGGCGGAAAGTGGGTCACATATTGGCATCAGCATTTTACATATGACTGGGTAGCATTAGCAATTTATAGCCACCACCCTGTATTTATATTTTTTGAATAAAAATTTTAAGGAAATATATTACTTTCTCTTGTATTTTGATTAGAATGAAGATTTAAGATTGGTTGGCCTTGTGGCATGTACTAGTTTTTAAGTGGGCTGCAGCACTTTTGACTTTGGAATGGCTGGCTTAGGTTATGTTGCCTTAAGTACTGGTAGACATGAAGGATGATTTAGGGAGTCCAGTCTGAATGGAAGGATGGTAAGTTTATAGGCTCAGCTGATGAGAAAACACTTCAAACGTTATTATTATTATTTCAAAGGAATAATATCAAACTGTCAAACGTACACTATCACAAGTTACATAGTAAGCTAAAAGGGATGTTGTGCAAGTATTGTATTTTCACTACAGTGCCTTTTATCTTTAAAAGGCAATATTCAAATGAATAACAGTAATGTATTGATTTATTAATATTGATCTGAACTTTTTTTTCTTTTGAGAACTTTGGAGACTGAACACAGTGTTGTATTATAGAACTATGCAATGTCCCCTTAAAGCTGAGATGGAAAAACTCTCAGCAGTCAGTTCCTTCAAAAAATGTATAACATTTATTGGGAGTTGTATTCTGGTAGCCTACTGTGAATGAATATTGGGTAAATGACAGCCATAAAACTCAGAAATAAAACAAAGTTGTCTTAAACCCAAAATAATAAGCCAAAAGACACAAAAATGTGCAAAGACAAGTGAAACTGCAAAGGTAAGGGACTGCTCCATGTGGGTTTGTCACATTAGACATTCTTTTTGTTTTTTGTTTTTGTCAGTATGAACCTATTGATTGATTTGAAAACAAAATTTAAATAGATTCAGTACACAAAGATGGCTGCACAATATAACTTCTGCGCTTATGAATCTTGTCCAGCAAAATTGTTCAGACAGTTAAGAGTCAAAAATCCATCAAAGCAAAACTGCCTTTGAAGACTGCATTCATTAAGAAAAATAAGCAAACTGTTATTATTGTTATTATGTAAATAATAATAATTACAATGGCTTTGCATAATCTAAGCACCTGTCATAGCTGACAAAAATATGTAAATAATCAGAGGTGATAGAGAAAGGTGTAGGATGCTTGCAGTAAGAATTTGACTTTCATTGCATGCTCTTTGTCACTGTGGCATGCCTTTAATTCTGCTTGTACATCCTCTTCATTCCCTCTCTCTTGGCACCTGGCCTTCATGATAACTGAAAGATGATTGACAGATTGAAAGCTGTATACTGTAGTGCAGCGCATACTGTATGTTAAAAGAAACACACAGTAGGATTTTCTGACTGAAACAGTGATGAAAATTGCAGAGCACTGCTGGATCTGAGATCAAGGTAACCACTGTACAGCTACACACATACACTTCCAAGACACACACAAAATACTCCAGGGGCAACCAACCTCATTAGATATAGACAAACATTCAATTAGTCAGTGTAATAAGGAACATAAGGACTGTCTGTGGTGGTAATGTTTACATTCCTCTATCCCAGACAGCAGCACTAAAACAACTAAGAATATACAGGGCAACTGGTGAATGATAATGCCTCTTTCTCTGTCTCTTTGTATCACCCAGAGTGTGTTTGTCTTGTCCAAGGTTTTGAAATCCATGTTTATTTCCAGAACAAATGGCTTCCTATGGCTCCAGCCACATAAAGGTGAAAAATGATTTCAGCTTTCTTTATAAATGTTCATCAGGGAGAGGGAATAAGGCTGTGAAGAAAAAAAAAGTAGTAAAGCAAAGCATTACTCTGCTTTTCCAAAAGGGAGAAAGGGTAAAACCAATGGATATAAAATATTGGCAAGGAAGGCCACATGTGCAAGAAATGTTTCCAACAACTGCTTATTGGGGTGATTTATTAGATGTTTCAGTACCTACCTGTTGAATTACCTCATTTCCCCTATTAATACTGATAGTTTTCTAAACATTTGATTGCAAAACATTTTCATTTTTTAAATTATAAAAGATCATCAAATGTCACCTCTTCTTGGGTAGTACAACTTTTCTTTCTGCTACATATCACAAACTGAAGGTAAAATTGTCAGAAGCAAGCCATGAATTACAAAATTTTCACAGTGGTAGTGCTTTGTAAAATTAATCCTTATTCTATCTTTGATTATTTCCACATCAACGTTCCTAGATGAAGCTGTGCTAATTACGTGTACATGAATAGTGCAGAGTTAAGGGAAAACTTTTCTTATACAGTATAATTGGATATATGTGTATATGACATATCATTGTCAAAACCCCTGATGCACATTTTTTTTTTTGCTCTTGAAATTTTTGGTTTGGAAATACATAAAAACACAGTTCCTCAGTTTGTAGGTAGTGCATCCCACCATATGGAAGCTTTTAGTCATGTTGTAGTTCTTTGCTAGCAGACCAGACTGTTTCCCCTAGAGCGTGAGCAGGAGCTAAAAAGCACCCGCTCCACAGTTCTCTGGAGTGTACATTGCATTTAATTCCTGCATGTCATTCCCCTGCTGTTTCCCCACACTTCCTGGCTGTCTGTAATGTGGCCATCTAATAAATGCTGAAGGCAAACATGGCAATAAATACATACACGAATAAAAAAGAAATTATTCCCTTCATTTCCAATCCAACAAGAATTATACAAGAAGACAAAAAAAGAGACCACAGGTAGAAATTACAAAAACATATCAACAGCACTAAAAAAAATTAGTACAACTAAAAAAATGTTTGTTATAAAATGCTTGATGAAAATATAAAACTAAAAATTAAGTAATTTCAAGAATTTCAAACAACTTAAAACAAAGTAGTAAAAAACAAAGTAATAAAACAGTAAGGGCTCTGCTTAAATGATGCGTCCAAGAAAATACCCCCACCCCCACCACCACCCTTTTTACCACCAGCCTGAAATGCTGAAGGCAAGGCAGGATGGATTCATGCCTTCATGTTATTTATGCCAAATTCTGACCATACCATCAGAATGTCACAGCAGAAATCAAGACTCATCAGACAAGGATTTTTTTTTTTTTTCCCACAGTCTTCTATTATCTAATTTTGTTGAGCTTGTGTGGATTGTAGCTTCAGTTTTCTGTTCACTTCTTCTGTTCTTTGTTCTGACAGGTGGGGTCTTTTTCTGCTAAAGGTCTGCTTCAAGCTCTGATATGTTGTGCATTCAGAGATGCTCTTCTGCATACCTTGGGTGTAACATGTGGTTATTTGGGTTACTGTTGCCTTCCGACCAGCTTAAAGCAGTCTGCCCATGATTCACTGGCCTCTAACATCAACAAAGCATTTTCACCCAGAGAACTATTTTAAAATGCTCTGGGGAAAATAATGACCTTTTTGGTGTAGGATCAGTTTTGACCCAGTTATAATATGAGAGCATAAAACAATAATTTGTGTCAGAACTGAAATCATAAACACACTGTGACCTCACTAACACTGTCAGAGAGAAGTTAGGGGCTTCCCTGATTACCTCCTTTCCTGGACAAACATCCCCCTTTATCCCTACTGCTTTCATTGATAGCCTCTCATACTCTGCTTCCAAAGACTGATTAGATCATCCAGATGGACATGTACAGACATGTATTGACATGTATAGTGTTAGATCCCACAGGTTCAGTTGTGACAGCTTCTCCGCATAACAGGGTCCTGACTACACACGTCAGCCGAGTATTACCCTAACTGATCCAATGTAACACTACTTAAAGCTGTGGCGGGGTAACTCGCCGGGCTTCTAACCACCGTTAATCCTGACGTCTGCCCCGCTCCCTCTGATCCTCGGTGCTGCCAGTCAGGGAGGCTCCTGCAGCTGAGCCCGAAGTTCAGTCCCGTCAGTTGTAGTGGCTTACCCCTAATGGATCTGTGCACTTGTTACATGCCAGGTTAAAATTTAAAGGCTAGGCAAAAAAAAGCCCTAGGGACATAAATTAGTTTTAAGTGGAAAAATAGACTAGTTTGACCAAACAGAGCTAGATGTTGAAGCTAACTTGCCTAGAGTTTTACTATCATGAAACTAAGCGTACCGTGAACAGGGGAAATAATTCTCAAAAGAACTATTCTGACTTTTTAGAGTCAAATTTTATTCTGCAGGTATCAGCTTAAGCAATTTTCAATAGCTCAAAATCAATTCTTAATCAATCCTTAAAATTCAGTAATTAACTTAAAATTCAGAATCAATATAAAATCAATCATAGAGCATAATTCAAGATCACTAGATCTCAATCAAGATGGGATACTTATGAGCTGGGTTGTTGAAGAGGGGACTTGGAAATGTCCAATTTTGGTTGAAAATCCTTTTAGTGAAGGAAAGGCTTTGAGTGAGTCGCTCAGCCAAAGCGACCACACCCTATTCCAATCCGTTGAGCTGCCTCAGTGAAGCGGGGAAAAAGGAGAAGTCCAAAAGGAAGATGTTTCTGTCCTTCTGTTAACTGTCCTTTTTATAATCCTCGCTGGAGTACAGAAGTCCTCTTTGACTCAATACAAAGTCCAAAAGATAGAAATCCGACAGTGAAGATACATCCAGGGAGAATGCACGGCAGAACTATTCAAAGTCGAATTGGTGATCCACAGTAGATTTTGGGCTCGTCCTCTCTGCAGAGCAGTCCTGGTGTGGGGAAGAAGCCCCTGAAGTTCTCTCCCGATGCTTCTGCACATCATCTTTTATAGCTTAATTCTAAGACACATCCTATTTTTCAACCATCATCATGACAACCTATCACCCCACCGTCCATATCCAATTATGGTGTTTGACTTAGACATTACTTCATTTCTGTTAATACATGAGTCTTTTAGGTACTTTCCATTCTGGTTATTTTTTAACATGTTTTTCATTTTGCTCCTACTTGTCTCTAGGCAACAGTTTCAAGTTCCTCATTTTACCCTTAGCTCAGTAATTTCACGAGATTTCACCATACATTGCTTCAAATCATCTCTGTTTTACACACACACTTATCATTTGATTCTACATCATATAAATCATCCTTTAACAATTCTATAAATCTGAAATTTGATAGCCTATGCGCAGTACTCTGTGGACAATCGGGTAATCAAGATCTCAACTCACTTGACAATAGAGCACGGCAGTTTAGTTTAGTACTTGCAGAGTCCATATCTCCAGTTTGCAGCATGCCAAACTGAGAAGATTTACAGTAAACCAAGCTATGGATCATATCTTTGCTGAAGATGAGGCAGAAGACACAGAGCACCATAGTGATGAAGATGAGCCAGTTTCTGATGAGGAGGACAATACTGAGTATCAACCAGAAGAAACAGACACATCTGATGAGTCGGATGAGGAGGTCACAAGTGCTGAAGCTGCTCCTGCTCCTGCTGAACCATACAAATCAAGAAGTGGTAGCGTCTCTTGGCTTACATGGCAGGTGAGCTGCTTCAGATTCCATCAAAATGATCCCTGGGATTACAAGGTTTGCTGTGACCAGTATAAGTCCTCCTATTTCTAATGCTTAGTTTGAACTTCAGTAGGTAATCTTGACCATGTCTCAATGCACTGATTTTCTGTCATGTGATTGGCTGGCATTTGCAATAACTAGCAACTGAACAATATATTGGCTGAAAATGAATGGATGGACGGATGGATGGAACAGGTGTACCTAACAAAGTGGCCAGTGAGTATATTTATATGCTTTTTTTTCTCTTTTTTTTTTAAGCCTGTCATGTCTGGCAGTTTTCGCAATCAGAATGGTGATCCAAATGCAATGATGTACCAAACATATTTGCTTTTCCAAGAACAGCTCTATAAGTTTTTTATAGGCTATTTTTGTTAATGTTTGTATTTTAATTTTTTATTTGGTAATTTATGCCAGACCTGACAGGCAATAAGGAAAGCGATATAGAAGAG
>JASGAU010365640.1:0-12298 GCA_030220045.1 Australoheros facetus
AAACTCCCTTTTAACAGGAAGAAACCTCCAGCAGAACCAGGCTCAGGGAGGGGGGGTCATCTGCTGAGGGGGGGCTGAGGGGAGAGAAAAGACATGCTTGGGAACAACACTGTTCCCACTAGAAGTAAATGTAAGTATTAACACTGTAATGTCTTTTTTATGTTTTTATTTGATATGTATGAATCTGGTGCTAGCCCAGCCCATCTGTCAAATTTCAAAAAGTCAATGTGGCCCCAGAGCCAAAAGGTTTGCCCACCGCCCACTATAGGACCTGAATAAGTGGCCGGCGTTGTTGCTGGCATTTATGCTTGTGGGTGGTGCATTATGTGTTAATCACCGTGTTGTTGTGTCCTGGTGTTTTATATGTGATGCTGGCCGACGGAAACAAATAAAATGCTGGGACTTTTTCCCTCCCGGGTCCTCATTATTTGTTGTAGTCAGCTTTTTTTCCACGTCACATTTTTCCACTTCTTTCTCACATCCACTCTGATAGTTTCAGCAATCTCCCTCCAGGAATTTGCTGACATTTGTGAGTCCTCATTTCAAAAACTACAGTGAAAAATTAGCTGGAAATGCACAGGAGGAACTGACGGTACCGATCAGTCCAATCACAATCGTTGCTGGCTGCGATGATGTGTAGCTACGTTTCTAGGGAGGTGCGTGTCAGGTTACAGAGTAGGGTTTCAGAGGGGTTTGTGATTAAGACGTAATCTCCAGCGTAGATTTCCGGCTGAAGCATAAATCATACCTGTCAAGTCTCCTGTTTTGGCCAGGAAACTACCGTACTTTACCCCTCTGTCCCGCCGTCCTCCCGTATTAGTATTTTCCCATATTATAATTTTAAAAAAGCATTCTTGTGCCTCTCCAAACTGAATTCTGTCACTGGCCTTGCGAGAAGTGCCACCTGCAGTAGCCTGGGTGGCAGTTCTCACGAGGTTTGTGCCAACAGCGGGAACAAACATGGAACAACAACCGGACCTCTGGTGGGCTGGCTCACAGCGGGTGGTGGAAAATTTCCCTTTTTTTTGAATACAAAGCTTGACAGGTATGGCATAAATAGATTCTGATGAGATTCAATGCAGAAGCATAAATCACTCATAAACGTTCACTGGCAACTGAGATTGTAACTGATGGCCATTCGCTCGAAGTCACGGGGCTTTGGCTGGACAGGTGACTCTCTAAGATACTTCCCACTCCCAGTGGTAGTTGGTTAAATCATTCAGCTCAAAGTTGAGATAAGTTTAAGCTGAATTTGTCAGTCTCTCTGACATTCTCTACTCTCTTCCTCTGTGGATACCCCTTCAGGCAACAACACATCTGGATGAGATTTAGGAACAATCAGGTTTGAGTAAAAACACTTTTAAAAACACTAACTTTGCCTTAGAGAGCCTGTCTGGCAGAAAGCATGAGGGCAAACTATCTGGCTGTATCTCTTGAAACTTGGTAAAGAGACAGATCGTGGACAAAGGAAGAATCTGTCAGATTTTGGTGAATATCTGGATAACTTTATTTAAAACTGTATAACAGGCTTTGGCTTTGGCAGAGGATCCACAGTGATCATGTAATGAAAATCTAATATTGTTACAGCCCAAGTTCATAGTCCCTGGGTCCCATGGCCACAGTCCTACGATAAATAACAGCACACCTCTCATCTTCATGCCTCACAGGACNAAATAACACAACTCCTCATTAGCCCACATGTGCACATTTAATTTCCCCTGTGGAAAAACATCATGCAGAAGCTCCTGAGGATGCACAAATGGCTCTACATGAAACAGAGGCAGTCAATGGTGGGAAAAAAGTCTGTCTAGGATCCAGACGTTTTTCCCACCATTGACTGCAGCGCATTCCCAGCAGCCTGAGTGTGCGAGCAGCTGCTGACTTCACTGCTGCACTCCTGAGCGCCTTCTTCTCAATTTGAAGCTGCAGACTTGAAGGTTTTGACTACAGTTTGACCCCTGTGACCTCCTTCTGATGGCTGACTTTTTAACCCCACACTGACCTGCTCACAAGTTTGGTTTGTTTTCATTCTTTGCTCCAGTGTGTTTACGAGGCCTTGAGCTGAGGTGTGTATACAGTAGTGTTTTATTTCAGCTGTTATGAGGGGTATCACCTGGGGTTACCTGGAGTCACCCCGACTTTTTTTTGCAGCTTTATACCAGCCTCCCCCTCCCCCCGGCTGCACCTCCAACCTGTGCACTGGCTTATATACAGTACAGCGCGTGCGCATACATGCAGACGTGCACGCTGAAGTTAAGCAGCAGTCATGTGGCACACACAGTTGCCATGTGACGCCTTTTCCTTTTTTTTTTTCTTTCTTTTTTTGGAGTTATGCTTATTGTGGGATGTCAGTGACTGTGCTCATTACTATTATGGGATGCCACACGGGGTGGGAGGGGGACGTCTCCATGGTAACCCCGGTTGCTAAGGGAGGGGTGTAGGTGTGTGGGGAAGTGGGGGGGGGGGGTGTGCATGCACAGAGGAATGGGGAAGAGAGGGGGGGGGGGCGACTATTATGGTCTGTACGTTGCAAGGTAACTATGCAGAATGGGGGAGGGGTCAGTGAAGTGTGTGAATTGTGTGGTGGTGGTGAAGGGGGGCATATTATGGGATGCCTGCCCCCTGATCTCTTTGTGTATGTGTGCGCGCGCGCGCGAGCGGGGTGTGTGTAGTGTGCAAGGAAGAGAAAGAGAAGACGGCGTCGTGCGCACACGCTGCTGCCACACAAAAAAACCCACGGAAATATATTTAAATTGTTCAGGTAACGGTGTACATAGAAGAAATACGGGCCCGTGAGTACTGCCCGGCAGACAAACTGAGCCCGGAGTCACTGTTTTTGGAGCCGGTGCGGGAACCAAGTTGTGAGTCTCAGTTTTTATTGTTTGTGGGTTTTACTTGAGTCAGGCCGGTTGGGATGCCGGGTGGTTAAAAAACAAAACAAACCAAAAAACGCTCTAGGGTATTTTATGAGGTAGATATGAGCGTAAGACGGGCTCCTGGGTTTAATCGCAACCTGGCCGCCGGTCAAGCTCGGCTAGCACGCATGCTAATGAGACGGAAACTAACGATAGTGGCGAGATGGCTTGTCAGCGGAGCCGGAGTGCGGGCTAACCTTTGCGAGCTTCCCGGAGTTAGAGTTACTGCCCGAAAAGAAGCCCATGGGGGGAGTGTTTATCGTCCCGGTTGATGTCTCATGTATATTCACTTATTTCCTCTCTCTTTTTTTGTTCTTATTCCTCTCTGGTTCCCCCCCTACCCTACACTCACCTCGACTTGGACGGACTCAAGCCTGGGTCAGAACTCTGGATTACCCCGCAAACTTTATTTAGTTAGCTAAACTGCTAGCTAACTAAAGGGAGAAAGTTTCCTGCTGTCCGCTATGTCTGGAAGCGACGATGACAGGGACGATTACGGAGCCCCCGGGGACCGGTTAATGCACGGTAAGGCGAGGCTCATTTGTTAGCCGAGAATGCTAATGTTCACGCTGGGTTGTGCGCTAGCATGAGCAGATGTTTTTGACATTCACATCAATCATGTTTGTTAGCATAATGCTAGTTGCTCGATGCGGCTAACTACCGGGTTGCTAACAGTAGCAAAGCGGCTCTTTTCGCGGCTAAGCATCGTTTAAAATATACAAACAAACCGTTTTTACCACAACCAGAGGCGTAATGGCTGATACTTGCACCGGAGTGAAGTCACGCCGACACACCGGTATGTTCCCGGGGCCTAGCGTTAGCAGCTACCGGTATTTTTACGTGTCGATGACAAGATGGAGGCAGCCAGTTAGCTTGAAAGCTGGCGGATGACGTTCAGCAGCGTCCCCCTCCGCATGGCCGGCGCCTCCGGTTTGAGTGTGCGAGGGGGGAAAGTAACAATAATAACACGGCAAAGAAAACTCATCCATCTCCACAACTAAGCTTTCTGCGTCGCCGAGCACCTTTGTGGTTTTTAAGCCCAGGTGTGGCCATGTTTATGGTGAGCCTGGCTACGGCGAGCACGCGCGCCGTGCACGGTGCAGCCGTTAAGAACAAATTTGGCTTCAGGTGCGCCAAAAATCATCTCAAAACGGCACTTTATTCACCCAAAACACACGAGCTTTTATTTTAGGGTTTTAAAAACCTTCATACCTGCAACAAAACAGACACACAAACACAACACCTAGGGGAAAGCTCCTCCGTGTGATAAATATCCATTCAGAAATACAAACAGCCTGCCTGACTTTGTTCCAGTCACATGTCTTACGAAGTTGAGTTTTTCAGATATATATTTTTTCAATTTATATTTTGTTGTTTCTGGTGTGGGAACCTGACTGGCTGAGAAATAAAGGAGCAGCTGAAAGTACCAACAACGTTCTTCTGCATTTGTGCAGTTGCTTTGGGTGTAGTGCTGTGAAAAAATAGTTTATATTATTAAGATAAAATGTTTGTTTGCCTTCATCTTTTAATGTTAGATACTACAAAGGCAGCTAATAATTATGTCGTTTACAAGATGCAGAGCTGCAGCAGTGCTAGATAACTAAATGACAAGTAAAAGAAATCACCTGTTCAACTTCTAAAAAAATTACCATCAATTACAGTTATAGGTTTCAAAAATCATTTTGGTGACAGACACTTGGATTAATGTGGAAAGTAAAATGTAAAGTAGAAAATGGACCTGAGATTTTCTTCTGTGTCCACATCCATGATTTCAGATCACTCATGTACAGCCAGCAGCCAACAATATTTTACAGCAAAGCCACAAAGATATGTGCATTGTAATAAAATAACTGGTGATTCATTTTCTGTTGATGCAAATAGTTTGACAGCTTGAATTTCAGGTCTTGGTACAGGTTTTATCTATAAATTGCACCAAAGTTTACAAAGGTTGGCCAATGAGTTGACTTTGTTCCTCGTCTTTGATTACGGTGTTTTCTTGCACAGTTCAGACTGAACGCCAATCTGTGTTCTTTAGTTTTTATTCTTCTGCATCTCCATCAGGTGAAAATCTCATGATTGAACCTTGTTTAAGTCAAGTGTCATGTTAAGTGTTTAGAAGCTCGCCTCTCAAGTGTCCCAGCGTACATGAGCTTAAGTAAGTTATCCGAAATCTACGCCTCTGTTCACTACAATCACCTGTGACTCCCACTGCTTTTGGAAAACTGGTTTTTGTCCATAAAACACTCTTTTCTCCTGCTTTGCCTCAAATTGAAAATTCTGCCACTGTGCTTACAAGCAGCACTTAAATCTGATGAAAATAACTTTTCCCATCAGTTAGAGCTGTGTGTCTGCCTACCTACACAAAGCTCAGCCGCCTCTATGTGACCCAGAAAGTCCTGTCTCATTAAATCTCCTTCCTTTCCAGGTGCATCTTTGATGGCAGCTTGCCATTTGCTTCTTACCGTAGTCCATTACATTAATAAGCTCTGAATGCCACATACTGGATCCCTGCTGTCTCGATGCTGGCAGAGGTGTGGCTAAATCATCACGATGAATCGGTCGAAAATGACAGTTTCAACCACTAGAGCCAAACTGATTTGAGTCAGTCCCTCCCAAAGAAACTCAGACCACTAGTTTAATGGCTAACGTCCCAGCTCTTTATTCCAGTCATCTCACCATGAATAACTTTAATGCTTTTTGACACCGAGTGAGATTCTGATGAAAACCAAAAAGGTTTGTTGTTCACTGGAAAATGGGGACCTTTGGTCATGTCATAGTTCTTGTTCAAGTACAAATAATCATGTCTTCTTATAATTGTTGGCACTTTGAAACGGGGGTCTTAAACATCTGACTGTTCAGTGTACAGAGTGATAGCTTTATGGTCTTTTCACCTGCATCATTTGTGTTTGTGGTATTATTAAAAGATGAAAATAATCTTAAATGTGAGAAAGCTGGCTTGCACCCCAGAAATAAATTGAACTGTCACAGCAACTTGCAGGTTACTCAGACCTCAGATCTTTGTCTCATCAAACTGCCCAGCTGTTATTTCTAAGTGCCCACCCTAAAGCTCGATGACTTTGCTTGAGTGAGCTGGTACTAGAGGCTCACAGGACTGCTGGTGAGCGACACGTGTCGCTGCTCAGAGAAAATGACTGTCAGTGTTGGTGTTGGAATAGAAAACAAAGTCATCGTGGAGGTTTTTTCAAAGTCTTTTCCAATGTTAAAAATCTCTTTGCTTCTGTATTGATCGATGATCAGCAATCATCCCCCTCCCACACTTAGTTGTAAAAACCGAGAGCTGCAAAACGCCAAAGCAGCACCAACGTGGGCGCGTGCCAGTGTGAGGATGACATCTGTGAGCGTAAACTAAGTGTAGCATAGCGCCCACAAACCTGTTCCCGTAAAGAGTATAAATCTGCCCTGTGGGAAAACTTTAAAGGGGGAATTCCCTCCAGTTATGAACAGTATGATTTTCAGGCCCTGGGATCATAAAACTTGGCATCCAGAAATGCAGCATCCTGACAAACTGTGCTTTCGCAGTTCCACTGTGATCTGTAACACCTGTCGTTCACCTGCCAAACTGGCTGAATCGAGGGTCCAGCTGAGTCACGGCCAGTGTTTAGCAGCCTGCAGCTGGTGTTTCGTTTGCAGCAGCATATGCAAGTGTCCTATGATATGCATGCTATCTTCACAGCCAGCTGTTCATTATTATCTTGCAGCCCAAACACACTGACACACAGTTGCTCCTTTGTGCACCTTAACCATGAAATTGCTCCACTGGCCTGATTTGCAGATGACGAGGAAGAGGAGATCTCTGAGAATGAGGCTCCAAAAGTGAGGAAGAAGAAGAAAGCAAAGAAGAGCAGAGAGAGCAAGGGCAGCAAGCGGCGGTCGCGCAGAGAGGTGAGGGGTTTAATCCCAGGAATCCGGGGAGGCTGTCTCTGGAGACCAGTTTCAGTTTGTTTGTTTTTTACAGATTGTTTCCTGAACATTTTGGTCTCCATTAGCTGACCGTCTCTCTCTCTCTCCTTGTTTCAGGAGCTGCCCATCAGCTCCCCGGAGCCCATGGACTTGGGCGGCGTGGACGATGGTGAAGATGGCGGCCCTGGCCAGCGCTCAGAGAGCGAGGGCAGTGACTACACTCCAGGGCGGAAGAAGAAGAAGAGAGCCAGCAGCAGCAAGGACAAGAAGAGGAGCAGTGCTGCAGCCGAGAGGAGCTCCTCCAAGAAGAAAGAACCAGAACCGGAGGAAGATGAGGACGACGATGATGACGATGGCATGGTAAGGAAGGTGGGGAAAGGAGGTACATGCCATTGTTCTTAAATTAATTACGAAATATAATAAGTGCTCCTCTAGATCTATTTTGTACTTCAAAATACTTTGAGTAAAAAAAAATAATGCAGTGGTAAAATCACTTCCGGATAAACTGCAACACAACTGCTATTGTTGTGCGCTGCAGGTAACATCTATTCTTCTTCACTGGGACCAACAAAACTTAATGTTGTGGTTCCTCTGTGCAGGTGACACCTAGTTAAAGGCTCTTCGTTGTTTTAAAGCACATTTCTCTGTGATGAGCACCTGTTGATAGTTGCACCTGTAATGGAGTCAACAGCAGTTAGACAAACTGATCTGATGTGAAAGGCGCTCAAACAAAGAGCTGTGTCAGTCCACTTTGAGCCCGGCGGCCAGTCGGGCCCCTTTAGTTAATGACACTTGGTGCACATAAGGGAGGGTGGATTGGGGTGTGTAAAGACATATGCTGCTGCTATGGCAACACCACCTCACGCTGCACTACGCTCTTGACCGTGCTGCTTTGTGGTTAGATAAACACTATTTGATTCACTGGCAGAGCCGCCCTCCGTCCAGTTTGTAGCCCCGTCTGGAAGACAGCAAGATGGGAAGAGGATGCGGCAGGAAACCAGGTGTTTTAGCAAACGTTCACCTTTTAATGGCCTTTGAACTTTAAAGGAAACTGGTTTTAGAGAACAAGTTCAGGCCAGGGCAGTTATGATAATGGCTTTGAAGAAAGAGAAAGTCTTTAGACAACATAAGAAAAAGTTCTGATAATCCTTTAAAAGGTGAACTTTTGGAAGAATCATGAGCAGCAGCTTTCACATTCATTAGTTTTAATGTTTTGCGCATTGCAGCAAGCATAGGGCTCAGGACCTCTTGTGAACATCTCGTTTACAGTTCAGCTGATCTAAACTTTGACCTCTGCTGTGATGTCTTCCTCTGTGGCTGATGGAAAGAAGGGATCCAGCAGGCAGGGAACACAAAATGGAGGAAAAGTTTGATCAGTTGTCTGAATTAACTGAATTTCTATCGGCCACGAGAGGAAAAAATCATCCTGTGGCTTGTTGTAGGTCGGCATGATGCGCAAACACGTCTTAGACTAGATGCATGTTCCTGCCAATAGTGCTTCAGCTGTGCTAAAGATCTTGTGATGTTCAGTACTCCGTGATATTGCCCTGCGTCCGAAGTCCTTTTTGGTCCTTAAACGTGGTGTTTTCACATTAAAATACCAGGGAAGTCTTTCATCAAACCAGCTGTGAGCAAAGCGATGTTTTTAATCGCTCCCATCAACGTGTTAAACTTTCATCCAGCATGAATGTTGTCTGAATGCAGACAAACTGCCAGATCTTTACATTTCTTACAAACTTTGCTGCCAGCTGCAGTTTGTGCAGCATACAGGGGGCAGTCTAAAGAGGGGTGCAACATTTCCTCCACAATGTTTTATTTCCTGAGTACAAAAATGTATTAAAATGGCCTTTTTCCCCCGTAAGGGCAAGTAAAATCTGATCTGCTTGTTATTGAGTTGGATACTGAATTAGGTAAATTATTTTAACGTAATCAGAGCTAGTCTGAAAATAGGCTCTTGGTAAGGTGAGAGTTGGATAGCAGGAGACGCTGTTTGCCATCATCTTTGCGAACGGAGGTGTGGGCCAAAAGCAACCTACGACCTGCGTGTGGTTCGCTTGTTTCGGACTTTGCGGGAATTTGATAGAAAAAACTTTGAAGAAACTTCTGCAGTCTGTTTGATTTCTTTGATTCGTATTTCTGCAGTGAAGTGATTTATTTATTTTGGGTACAGTTAAGACGTCGTTAAGAAGAAACTGCAGTGAGTCAGGAGGGCATAAACGGTTTAACAGGGCTGTGGTGATGTGGAGTGACCGCTGAGTCAACCAAAACCACAGCACTGGTGAACAGCATCAGACTGTTGATCATTGGTTATCATTTATTCAGCAGAGAATCAAAGATGGAGCCTGAAGTCATTTTCACATTATGATTGGGTTTCAGTTACAAAGCACAGGAAAGTGAGGAACAACCAGGAAATGTTCACCATGAAAAAAGCTGGAACTAACCGATGAGTGACTAATCATTCATAAATGATCTAACAGATCAGCTGTGCTCACACTGAATTAGCAGCTTTATCACCAAACAATCTGATGTAATTACCTCCAAAAACAGAACGGTTGTTTCAGCATTTGTCCTGCTCGCTTCTTCATGGGCCACTCGAACCTCTTAGGCATGCAGATGTAGTTTGGTGGAGTAGTTATTTCAGTTGCTGTGGAAAGGATGTTATTCCGCGGGTAATGGCAAAGTCTGTGGAATAATAATTGTGAGGTAAAATAAAGCCACAAACCACCTGCCAGGCTCTTTCTGATGTGCAGAAAAGGAACAAAAGTGTTTTTTTTTTTTTTTTGTAGGAGATGGCTTTTTGTGATGTGTAAGCACAAAGCAGCACCTTTTTAAAATAAAACCAATTGTGACCCTGCTGTTTGGTTTCATGCGTCAAATTCACAAGTCACAGCTAGTCCCACATGTTGGTCACTCAGCCTGTGTGTGATGATGGGTCGATACCATCCTCGTTCAGCAGGAGTTTTATGGCGTAAAGCAGCTTCTTTATGGATAATAATGCTCAGAAATAAACGCGCCTCCTATCGCGTTGTGTCTGTGGCACAGACTGTGGCTGGTTTATTCAGCTGGGTGCTCGATCTCTGCGCTCTGCTCTCTGATCAGATTAAAGATGATAACACTTCAGAGCGCTAAAGTGGTTTTGAGAAAACAGGAAGTTCTGATCTTTGCATTAATGTCAGGTTTTTGTAGGCTGTATTGTCTGCCAGCAATCATTTTTCTCTTTCTTTAAACAAAGACTGAGTCTTGGTTGAGCTGAGACAGGAAGTTGACCAGACTTATTGTTGTATATCGAAATTCTCAGGATTTCACTGTTTTACCTGCCGGAGTAATGGCCCGTTCCCATGAAGGTAGTCGTCATGGAAAATAAAAACTGCCGCAGCGTGGTCCCCTTTGGTTAGGCGTTTTTGGGCACATCCTACTGAGAACCAATTTTCGGGGCAGATCCAGTACGTCCCGGGGCTATTACGTCTTTGCTGGTTTGGGACCCCCAGAGTTGGAGGTCTGGGCAGCTTTGCATAGACTGCTGTGCCCGTGAACTGGGGCAGAATGGCGGATGGATATAATTTTGCATAGTTTTTATTTAGCGCCGTTATTGACGTGCCGGTAACTGTGAACACTTTTAGAATATTATGCTGCTTTGTGTTTGAGCCACTAACCGTGAACAGGCCTTTACTGTGTGGAGAGAACTTGTCTCTTTAATGGGCTTCAGTGTTTCCCACAGTTGGATTTGGTTTGCGGTGACGCAGGGACATAAAAAACATGTGGGAGACATTAAAACAGCGCTGCGTGTTTTCATTTGTCTCTTTTAAAAAATTTTTTAATTCTATTAATAACTGTTGTTTGTGTTCCTGCAGGAGCCAAAGTCGTCTTCTCAGCTGCTGGATGACTGGGGCATGGAGGACATCGACCACATCTTCACCGAGGAAGACTACCGCTCGCTGACCAACTACAAGGCTTTCAGCCAGTTCGTCAGGTAGATGCATGGATTTGCTCTAAAATACCAAAGATTTATCTATGTGGTGCAGAGAGTCCATACACAGGGCAGAGGCTGGAGAAGAAGAGTGTCAAAAACTGCAGCTTTTATAATAAAAATCTTAATGAACAGAAGAAAACACTGTGAGAAATGAAAACTAAAGTTTACACAGCAAATTGCTGCCTGTTATTCAATGCCTGTAATGCCTTCCTAGCCTCACCTGCATGAACCCTACCACTTATAGGGAAGGAAGGAGCAACAAAAAAAGGCTCATGATATTCCAGGTTCCTGCTGAAATACACCTAAAAAAGGACACCAGTAATATATATAATGTGCATATTTTCACAAAGTGTCAGTGACAACAGAAACCCCCTCAAATTTCTAGCACTGCTTCTGCGCCCCAGTTGCTCACTGCTCAGGACCTAATCCTGCAAACCTGTCAGCTGATACCCAGTAATCAGCTGTTCTGTGGGTGACCCACAGAAGCAAAAAAATCAAAGCAATAAACAACAGGAAGTCATCGTGATCAGTAATCAGCCCACTCATACTGGAACTGGGCCCAGTCTCATAGGCCGCTTTTCCACCGACAGGGTGCCGGTGCCAGTATTTGAACCGTTGAGTGGTTTTTCCACCGCGAACGCACTCGGTGCTCGGCCGAAAAACGGGTTCAACTCGGGCCTCGCAAGCTTGCTGGTCTGGAACCAAGAACGCTTGACGAAAGCTGCAGAAGGGCGTGACTCTGCCATCTCAACATCAAGTTTTCTACCATATTACATGTGTATAATGGGCTCGACACACGGGAAGCTACAAACGACACCGACAAATGGGCCGTATCGCCACTCGGGTGAAACCGAACACACGGGAGGCGATAGCGACGGCGGCATTGCGAATCGCGCTCTCACGTCACTCGTCTCCAAGAAATGTGATTGGTTATGAAACTGGAGGGATTTAGTCATTTTCAAAGCAGTCCGTGTCAGACAGACAATAAAGAGTCAGAAGATTTTACTGGAACTGACAGAAATCTTGCTGTTAAGTCTCCTCTACAAAAGAAAAAGACAACCTTGGGTTCATCCTGTATTACCACTAAAGTCCTCTCTGTCCGTCTGTTTAACGTTAGTCTGGCGCCAACACGTTCCCTTTTATGTGTAACTCGATAATCACTGCATGAAGTGTCATATAATACAGGAAAGTCAAACACAGCTAAGACGATGCTTTCCTGCGTGCTGAAAGTGGTTGCAGACTGCAGCGTGTAGCATACTCTCCGCTCATTGGTCAGTCAGTGAAACCCTCGCTCATTGGTTTAGTGCCACGCGACAGCGACAGAAGTAGAACATTTTTCAACTTTGTTGTGTCGCGTCGCGTGTGCACGTCTACGTGTACGAGCTCGAAATCTCACATGCACGAATGTCGCCGGTCGCTTAGCTGGAGGAGGGCAAGCGATTGTCGCCTCATCGCACAAGCTCCATAGGAAATGAATGGAGAGCGAGCGACG
>JASGAU010365650.1:0-14563 GCA_030220045.1 Australoheros facetus
AGACAATTTGATAAGCGGCAGTCCAAGGCCGCCAGGGAGCCAAATTCCTGATTCTACGACTTGTTTTGGTACAGACTGTACTGATTAATTTGTTGACAGCGTTCAGTCTTACTGGCACCTCTCTGTGGCGAAAAATCCAATTAATCCGAATCTTCATTGTCAAAGGTGTAAAAGGTGATAATATGTCTATGTCGTGTTTAAAGCTTGGTGTTGGAGGTTGGGGTCAGAGCACATAGATGTGGAGTTAGGGCCTGTGCTAAATTTCTAAATGTTTCTTTGAATTTCCCCAGAAAAAAATATTAGCACCAGTGCCGAAAAGCTTGCAACAACAGGACACTTCAAAAGATGGAATTATATTGTAATTCCAACTTTAGGACCAGCTAATGGCTATGGGAGGGGCTGCTCCAAGAAATTCACAGATAATTTCACAAATGCACCCCCCCACTAATTTTATTCTTATAGCAATTACCTTAACTTCTGCTCCTGAAAGGCACCAAGAAAAGTCTAGTTCTCGACCAGCTTTGGCACCGTGCCAGTAGAAATGTCAGATGTCATTTCTGTGTATTACAAGAATGTAACACCATTTAGACCGAAATAAACCGCAACAGAAAGCATAATCCAGGCAGCAATTATCTCAGCCAAAAGCTGCAATTACTAAAACCATTTCCCAGGTCTGTTTTTTTTTTTTTCTTTTTGTCATTTCATGAGGGAGCAGACCAACACTGACAACTCATTTGATGATGATCTCTGTAAAGACGTTGGTGAACTTCACTCTTTTTGTAGTACCTGCCACGTTTTCCAGGAATAAGTGATTCAGCAATCATTGCAATAAATGGCTGGGCAGAGAATCATGACAGAGGATGATTTGTGCTGTACTGAAATATTGTCATCATCAGTTCAACAATTTAATTTGTCTAATTCTTGTTAATGACTAAATCCCATTAGCCTCTGCTATACTTGTTTTATGTTTTTATGCTCATTGTCAAAGGTGTAAAATCAAGCTTAATAAGCCGGTGAGAGGATATCTGCTTAGCATTTGCATCCAGCCTCAAAAGCTGGCAGCATGGCTGTCGTGTCTTGTTTAAATGTAATTTTTGTTGGTTTGAATGCACACTCCACATTTGTAGTGGGTAGATAATCAAATGCAGCTGTGCAATCAACATTCCTGCTTCTGATCGCACACAGTGGATGGAGTCAATAGACATGTAAAAATTGGCTAGTCTTTCATGTCAGCAATGGGCTTGATTCAAAGCAACCTGCCTGTGATGCTCACCCTGCATTGCTGTATGCACTTTAATGTTCAAAGCACTATGGGAACTGGCATGGCTGAGAGGTGATGTGGTTTCCTTTGTAGAAAAGTAAAGATTTCTATATTAGTCTTTAATAGCTCAGTGGCAGGTGGGGTGAGTGAACTTGACATCATATAGATACACCATTCATCACAGCCACAGCTACACAGACTTAATGCTTTTCCTTCTTTGGTGTTTCTTGAAGATAAATGCCTTCCTTTCAAAAAAAAAATGGAACATAAATGACTTTGTAGTGTGAGAAAACCATATAATCTGTTGAGATTTGATACTTATTACTGATATTATTCATTGTAGTCTTTTATTTAATAAAAGAAATACGAGACAAACATCAGAAAATATGTGACAGATTCTATTTTAAAGGGAGTCAAACTCCAAATTCATAACCTCCCAGAATACAAAAACAAGCGTGGCCACCCTGCATTTACAGTGGCACGTCTCAAAGAGACAATTCTACAGAAAGGAGAAACTGAAAAGTTCATAGATGGAAAAGGTAATTTCAAAAGATGAGCATAGTAGTAGCGTTCTTCCACCCCATCTTTACGAGGATCCTTGAGGAAATACATTTATCCCGCTAGAGAATATAATATTCTGTCCCTACATGCTTTATGCCATTCTTTGATATGCAGCTACTTTCCTTTATTCAGTTACTATTTTTCTGAAAATGACTCTCCAGGTGTCTCCGAGAATGATTTGCACTCTGCACTCTCTCGGTTCAGTTCTTCAGTGATTGTGGAAAAGCAGATGACACCTTACAGTCTTTTCTGTATTACGTTTTGGACAGAATTCTTACAGATGAGTCTTTTATAACCCACCTAGAAGAACACTAAGAAAAGGCATAAAACTGAATAAGCCTTATCCTTAAACCTGTTGAATTTATTCAGTGGTTGCTGGAAATGACATCACATTTTATTTTATCAATTGATGCCCCCAAATCTTTATTTAAGGGTTGTGTTTTTCCTCTCTATGTTCCAGAGTTATTCTGTAATAATTGTATACACAGTTACTGTTAGTTTAGGTCAAGGATACTAGTCAGTTTGTTGGTTTAATCAGTTGGTTTAATCCATAAAGAGCAGTAAACGTCAGACTCAGCCAGAGCACGGGTCAGCTGTTCACTGCGTTCCCAATAAGAAAATCTACAGGAGCTTTAAATGCAAATTATTTTGTGACACTTAATGGGTGAGTGTGTCAAACTTGACAGGTACTGCATATATAAAATTAGGTGCAAAGTCATTTCTATAAAGATTTACTAATAAGGCCTAATTTTTGTAAAGAATCAAACTTGTAAAGACGAACATTCCATTTATGATAAGCTGATCAAAAATTCTTTGTTTGAGACATTTATGAATATCAGTAACAGCATTCAGCAAATACCCAAATGAACAAAACTGGGAGCAAGTGTATAAAGAAATGTATAGAAACAACAACTGTTCAGAAATGCAATTAAGCATTGCAATAAAATTGTATTTGTGCATGTGTGTATGCATTTCATAATAAAAGCTGATTCTGATGGGTTGCAAAGCTATAGCTGTGACAGAGGCATGGATTAATAATCCATGTTTGGATAATATGAAATATATGGGGATAAATTTAATTAGGTGTGTTGTATCCAGAAGTGACAGTGTGACAAATTCCCTTAACCTGGGGAGGATCTTATTTACTATGCCGGTCAGATTTGTCATAAAGTAAGGGTCACTTTGGGGACAGGCGTGTATTTTTAGCACACTTCAGAAAGCAGCTGGCAATTTGCCCAGAAGTTGGTTAGTCTGGTGGTCCAGTTTCAGGAGGGAACAGAGTATGCAAATTAGCAGGTATCAGAAAGAAGTGGAGATGTTGCTTTGGGAAATCCTATAAGAGCCGTTTGTCTTCCTTTGTTTGTTTTGCTGCTGTCGGCTTTGCTCACTCTCTTGCGTAATGTAGACGCTCTCGGGAGGCGCTTAATGCTTTCTTGTGTTTTTGTCTGAATCTTGTGTGTTAATAAACCCTTTGTATCAAACCCTGCTCATTGTGACTTTTTTCTGGTCTTAATTGAGTTCCACAGAGGTCAGGATTTGAATCCTCTCATGGGAACACCGGACCACGACCCAACAGTTTGCAAGTGGTTGCTGAAGTTGGTTGATAACAGTTGCTGTGAAAATGATTTTTAAAGCCCCGCAGGTCAACATACCAGTCAGTGACCTGTTGCCTGTTTCTAGGGAAAAATGTATATTCCCAACCTTTTGGCAAAAACCTCCTTCTGTTTGCTTTGACTGTTAGCTTATTGCTGTGGTGACAGTTTGAATGGAGTGAGGGGACTTGTCTATAAGCACTTGCCAGCTACTCTCTGAGGAGTAGTGAAAGGGTGGAAAGTGTAACATGACTTTCACTTTGAAAGCAAATAGTCTCCATTTCAAGTTTGTGTTGTGCTTTATGTAGTTGTACTACCGCTCGGCTAGTAGTTAGCGAGTATTTGCAGACAAGCATGAAAAACTACAGGCAACTAAATTTTTCATGTTGAAATTTGTTCACAGATTGAGATTCAGTCATTGAATGATGTCAAACATTTTGAAAGATTCAGTGTCTGAAATTCAAAGTCTGAACCTTAATAAATTATTGGAGTTTTGGGTGGATCTAAAACAGATCACAGATTCAACACAGATCAGGTCCAGATAGGGCTGTGCCATATCATACTGTCTGTGATAATGCCGTTATAAATTTTTGCATGCTATAGAAATGTCACATCATGCCTCCACATTCCACATTCAACAGTGAGACGAGATCAGGCATGACTGAGGGCAAGAGTCTCATGTCAGCCTCCAAAGACAATTCAGTACCTAAAAAAAAAAAGGAGTTACTTCAACAGCTTCCAACAAAACAAAATATATGCAAGAAAACAAATGACTCCATTCAGCATTCCTTGAGCGCTCACTAATTGCACTCCACATAACAGGAAAAAGAAATTACTGACACAGTTACATGGTGGTTAAGAGGGGCTTTAATCAGCTGGTTAAAAAGCTCAACACAAGATACGACATCCCTGCAGAAAATATCTTGATTTTGTGATAATTTTGTGCAGCTCCTGAAAAGTTACATGGTTAAATTACTTTATTGTTAAACTAAAGGAGTTATTTTAATCTGTCACTTAAATTTTTAGGGAAAACACTACCTAGACAACTTTTCTGCTTACAGTACATCTGACTTATGTTGTTTCACTGGACATAATGCAGTGTAACTGTTATTGCACTATAATGCTGCTGGCACCCTGTTTCACAATTTAAGTTAGGTGGTGACAGTAGCTCACTGGAAAAGAAATATGGAAAATGCAAGCTGCAGACATCAATAAAACATTTAGCATTTTTTCCGATATCATCAGAAATATTGTTATTGCAAATTTTCCTGAAATACCCTCATAAATTTGATGCTACATCGCTCATCTCTGGGTTGCAATCCGATTCAGATCCTGTCATTTCCCAGGTTTTCCTGTGTGGATCTATTCTGGATCCGTTCATAGCGGCTTTTTTTGTCCCAACATGATTTGTATTCCTTATTTAAAATGGCTCATCCTTTAAAATTTATGAAGTTGTTATGAAGTGGGTGATCAGTGGGTGATTATTAAGGTTTAATAATTATATTTAAAAGTCAAATGTAAAATTAGGATTCCAGCTAATAAAAATTCAAGTTGGCTGAATGATAATCACAGACAGCATAAAAAATATATTTTATATTAAACATACATCAGACTGTCTATTATGATGACAGAGTGGCCGAAATTAAATAAAATTATTGCTTTTGCCCATTCTGTTTTCTTAAGTAGCCTACCTAATCTGACATGCTAATTTTCTGAACTAGCGGTCCATGTTAATCACATAGGGATGGGATATTCCTCTATCTTAAGCTTATCCTAGTGCCAGGTTAAGTTATATTGCATTCCTATGTGTGTCACAGGCTGCTTAGACCAAAGCAAAATGGAGAACTCGAATGCAGACACAGCTTTACAAGTTTCAGACTCTTTATTTCTCACAAGGTTAAGCAAAAGCTATAGGTCACTAAGGAAGCTGGGTCTGGATCTGCAATTCTGAGTACAGGTGAGGGTTTGAAGGTGAAAAAGCCCAGTTTCGCGGAGGTGGGTAAGTCGCACAGGTAGGCGACCTGCTTTTGAGCCAGGCAAGGTTAAACTGAAAGCAGAGGAACACAGAGGTCACAGTTGATGAGCAACACGTGTCCTGGCTGCAGCGCGGGAAACTAGACTGTGTCCTGGAGGGAGGAGGAAGCCAGTCCATCCCACAACCTGGACCAGGGAGAGACAATACTCCAGAAGGCAACAACCAGCGGAGATCATAACAATGTGACGAGCAATGTCTCACTATGAAACAGAATTCTGGTTTCATAGATCTGGCTCTGACAACATCATTACATTATGCACATTATCATTTTGGGGTCTTTGCAGTTATGCTCCAGTACTGTTATACCTCAGTCAGCTGTTGTTTTATGTAGCAAAACCTGTTTTGGTTGTTTTTGTCTTTCTCATGTCCTCTGAGGCCCATCAACTATTTCCTGGGAGCACTGTTGATGGAATTTTTTGGAATACCCACAACATCTGCCCATGATCGTTCTTTAGCTGATCACAGTACAGCAGATGAGTTTTCCCCCCACATCAATATGGACTAGCCTGTGAGATATTTTTATTATTGACAGATAGATTAACATTTAAAGTGAACAACACCTTTCCTAATGAAAAGTTTGTATTTTAATTATTTGTTGGATTTTCCTATTTAATTTTCTATTTAATTTATTTAATATTGTCTGTTTTACTTTTACAATTTATGTAAGACAATATTTAGGTTTATGTTCAACTGTTTGTGACTGTTCTGCCCTTTTGCACAATTCAAAAGAAATTAAAATAATTAACTTGGTTTGTGTGCGCATCCTCTGCTGGTTTTATTTTATTACTTTCCGGCACACTAGAAACCCGGTAATGGGTGTCTTAGACGCACGATGCATGGAGTGCATGCGTGGACGATATATAGTTAATACTGGTGGTGGTGAGGGCTGTGGTAGGCTGTATTTAGCGGAGAGCGAGGGACCCCAATCCCCATGACCCCCTTGTTCCAGCTCTGCCTTGGTCCACAGTATGAAAATTGAGGCTCTGCTATTTATTTACCGGTTGTTGTTGCCATGGAGACTCGTGGTATTGGAGTTGCAGTGATGATGATTTTGTTTCTCTACTCATGCATGTGCTTAACTCAGGGCAAACAAACTCTGAGCTGATTGAACTCTGGTCATGCAGTGCAGCGCAGCTCATGCAGTGCATAATTAGCTGCAGAGTACACCAAGTTTATTCTTCTAATAGGTAGTTTAAGGCATCTTAAGGTAGAGCAGTTACTCTTTATATAATATCAGCAAAAGTTCTAACATTAAATCATGTTTTTAGCTTTATTATTTGTAACAGATCTGTGTGTAAAGCAGAGATGATAAAGACGGATATACCAATCTTCATGTGCTCATAGTAGATTTTTATTCCTGAGATGACTGAAAATATTTATCATGTTTTGTGCTTATTGAATATTTGTGCTTGTTTGAAAGTAAAAAGTCAAATGCTCTGTTTCTTGTGAAGTTGAAGGCAAAGGGACTTGAATAAGTACACAGGATTAATAGAATGAAGGAAAAAAGCAACAGATGAACTGATAATGAAAATAATTGCTAGTTTCAGTCATAATGAGTGATTTTTCCAGCTCACAGGTGAACTCGTTGAGTTTCTTTGTTGAAACTTGGAGTCATGTACATAACAAGCTCAGTGCCTCACAGCTGCGACTGCTCACTGGGTTCATTGTTAACAGTAAGGTCTTCTTTTGCAGTACTTTGGATTTAAGTTAAATGCTGATAATTTTCACCTTTTTGGGAGCATCTGTAATCATGTGTATGCGTTACTGTATAATATTAAAAAGTTGACTTTTGTTTTCCTTTTTTGCAGCTTCTCAGAGAAACCAGAGAGACGATCCTGCTCTAAGGATCCTTGTGACGGTGACACGGAGCTGCAGCTTAAATCAGAAACTGTTCAGCATCACAGCTGTCACGAAGGTGTGTGCACATAGGCATGTTTTGCAGGGGAAACAGAGTCTGTATCTCTGAGGTCTGTGAGACTTTTTTGTTTTGATTTTTGTATTTTTGCAACTTGTTTTAATATCTGTCATATTTTGGATCTCGTTGTTGCTTTTCTATCTTTCACACTGTGTCTGTGAAGAGTCAGATTTGAACTCCACTCCTCTGTTCTAAAGGAAACGATAGCACATAAATGAACAAGAAACGGCAAAAATACGCAACAAAAAAAAGAGTGAGAAGTAAAGAGGTAGATACTGATGAAACTGCTGATGAAAATGCAGAAAGTCACAGAAGATTTTTGCAGTCATGTTGATCATATCAGCTCAAAGTGTTTAACTCTAGAAGCTCAGGGACTCAAACCACAAACAGTAATGCAGGAGACTTGTCAGACAAGCAGATTCACCACATAATGCTTTAAAAATTGTCAGAAAGTAAGTGTTTAGCTCTCAAAGGCAGCTTATTGAAATGTGGTAAAAAATGGCTGCGGTGTTGTTTTCTTTTAAAATTGGTTTAAAGTGGATGGTTGGCGGTTAATAAAAGGGTGACAAGCAACTGACTTCAATCTGAGATCTGAGTGAAAGTGATGGGGAAGAAGAAACAGACTCTGCTTTTGTAGATGGGAGATTGTTCGAAACATCAGTGCAGCAGAGAGTCTTCATTCAAGGGAAACAAACTGCGTGTCAGTTTTAAAGGTTTTAAAAGGTGGAGACAAAATCAGCTGCTTTCAGTTCTTAAAACATGACTCAGCTTCACATTGTGTGAGTGAGAACACACCAAAGCTTCCTGAAAAACGTTGTGACTCTATTCTAACTTGAATGTTTACTTGATGCGATTCACTTTTTTACTACTGCTTTACTTCTTCTTGTGTTTCTGCAAAGCAGTTTGTGATGCTGGTTTTAATAAGTGTGATATAAGTAATTATCATCTCAGTGTTACCTTTAGTTCCTGGTTAAGTTACATCATTGTAGTTTCAGTTGTTTTTGTCCTTTTCTTCATCTGATTCACAGTTTGTAGCTGTAATGATGGCTGATATAAAAACACTGCTGCTCTTGTAACACTTTCCAGAGTTGCGTAATGTGTATAAAAATGCATTATTTACATAAATGTGTCTTTTGAACAGATGCTCATAAAAATGAGTCTGAGACAAAGATTGGTTTCTTCTTAAACTGGATCAGGAGACACTGTTTTTGAGAAGAAACAATAAAAAAATTTTAGTATCTGAGTGTTTGAATAAAACAATCCTCCTTGTGCTTGTGTGTCTGCTGTATATATTTGTGTAGCTCAGACATTCCCAAACTTCAGACTGCCACCACTCATTTTGAAATGTGAAAATCTGCGGCTTAACCCAAAACTTTAAGCACAACTCTGATCATCACAGCAGCCTCAGATGAAGGATTTAATTCTTTGATATGATAATTATGATAACTTGCTTGTTGACGTTGATTCTCAATTAAGTTTTACTGTTGAGGTCAGAGGATCTTCAAACACAGCAACATGCTGCCCTCTGCTGCCCAAAATTAACTCAGCCCCTCACATTCTCAGTTCAAGATCTGCTGCTGGTCTCTGAGCAGCCACTGGCCCTGGTTCAACTCTTTTCAGAGTTTGGGGGTGGGGGGGCACTCTTGAGGGATTCAGGCTATTTTTAGAGATCAGGTTTAGTAAAACCCTTTCAAACCTCTGCCAAGGCAGCTCACTCCCTGGACAGTACTTACTTTACTTTTAAGGGAACAGTATTGTATTTTTATATATATTCATTTTGTTTTCTTTGTTCTTTTTAAACATATTTTAAGAAGTAAAAAACATAAGGATTAGCCTGTTGTTTACATTGATTACACAAACATTATGTAGGAGTAGGTCATGGATAATATATATTGATTTATAAATAACTGGACATGAATAACTTGAGTTTGTTGAGCCAATACAAACGAAGGCATGAACATTTTAAGCAGTTTATAAAAAGTTTGACCTTGAAGAAAAGGTCAGAGGTCTAGAGTAACCCATATATCATTCCCTATATCTGTTGTCATTATAAATGGTACTTTCTTCACTATATTGCCAGAAGTATTTACTTGCCCATCCTAATCATTGAATTCAGGTGTTCCAATCACTTCCAGGGCCACAGGTGTATAAAATTCAGCACCTACAAACATTTATGAAAGAATGGGTCGCACTTGGGAGCTCAGTGAATTCCAGCATAGTACCGTGAAAGGATGCCAGCTGTGCAACAAGTCTACTGGTGAAATTTCCTCGCTGCTAAATATTCCACAGTCAGCTGTTAGTGGTATTATAACAAAGTGGAAGCAACTGGGAATGACAGCAACTCAGCCACAAAGTTATAGACCATGTGTGATGGCCAAACCTATGGCCACACTCCAGCAAAGTCAGTAACTCCCTTATGCACTATTCATACAAATACCATTATTTTAGTTTGCAATAAATTGGTTGGTTTAAATGCATTTGTTCTGTTTGTAAGCACGCACATTTAGTTCACTTGTATTTTCTCAACCCATGGTTCATTTTTGTTTATGCTCATAATTAGTTTTTGTTTTTTTACCGGTACTTACCTGCTCTGATCCTTGGGAGTTGCCTGACAAGATGTTGGCCAGGGCTGACCACACCTGTACACACTGGACAAATTGGACTGCACCACCAGTTCCTGTAGAGGGGAGGGACTTGGATTCTTTAGTTAAATAAAGCTTTCCATTTAAGTGAATAATTTGTAGATGGGAGCTTTAAGATTTTGCTTTTGTTTAGTTTATTAACAAACTTAGCTGTATTGCGGTGTTTGGTGTAATTGGTGTATTCTGTTTAGTTACCCCTAGTGTGTGTTAATGGTCTGATCAGCCAGCATATATACCAGTGTGTGTGTGTGTGTCATTTCTTAGGTGGGTCTGTTATGTTTTTTGTGCACATTTTTGCCTGAGTTTAGTTTTGTTTCTTTGACCTCTTTTATGAGCTCAGCATTTTGTAATTCTTTTTTTTTTTGGGTTAAAATAAAAAACCCTATTTTTCTAATATTTCCTGTGACTTGTTTTTTGACTATATTCCCCACACCATGTAAGACGACAGTGGGGCCAGTGGATGCTGAGATGCATGGTGCACAGAGGTCGCCAGCTTTCAGCAGAGTCAATCACTACAGAGCTCCAAACTTCATGTGGCCTTCAGATTAGCTCAAGGATGTAGAGAGCTTCATGGAATGGGTTTCAATGGCTGAGCTGCGGCAGCCAAGCCTCACATCACCAAGTGCAATGCAAAGCGTTGGATGCAGTGGTGTAAAGCATGTCACCACTGGACACTAGTGGAGACGTGTTCTCTGGAGTGACAAATCATGATTCTCCATCTGGCAATCTGATGTCTGACTGCATTTTGCTAAGTGTAAAGTTTGGTGGAGGGGGGATTATTGTGTGGGGGTGTTTTCCAGGAGTTGGGCTCAGCCCCTTAGTTCCAGTGAAAGGAACTCTTAATGCTTCAGCATACCAAGACATTTTGGACAATTTCATGCTCCCAACTTTGTGGGAACAGTTTGGGGATGCCCAGGCCTTGTCTAACATCAGTGTCTGACCTCACAAATGTGCTTCTGGAAGAATGGTCAAAAATTCCCACAAACACTCCTAAACCTTGTGGAAAGCCTTACCAGAAGTGCTGAAGCTGTTATAGCTGCAAAGGGTGGGCCGACATATTAAACCCTATGGATTAAGAATGGGATGTCACTTGAGTTCATCGTGTTTACAGAGAGAACACACACATATGCTACCAAAAACAAAACCTCTTTGTTGGAGGTAACTAGAAAAATAATGAAAATATCTTTTTTTTAACCACTGAAGTTTTAAATGATAAATATTCCTTCTGGTTGAACCGCCATCAAATCATAGGTTGTTATTTGGTCAACATATCTGTCAGATGTGTGTTAATAATTGGAAATAGTTTATCTTAGATTTTTGATGCTGCTGCCCTTCATATTTGATTTTTAGAGACATGGAGCTCATTTTAGTGTGAAAATGTCAGTCACAGTTTTTTTTACAGACTTTGTCACAACTTGTAAATAATCACGATAACAGTATTTAAATTTCATTAAGCTGCTTCTGTTTCAGTGGCCTGCTGTCAGTCATGCTGATAGAGACTCTGATAGAGAGTATCATTGTTCATGTTATTACTAACATCTGAGATTTTGCTAACAGCAAAAATCTTTTCTCTACTGTTTCTCTACATTGTATGTTCTCTACAGCTACAGTGTTGGGTGACAAACATCTATCTAATGCAGAATCACCTGTTATGTATGTAATGAGCAGCACCTTCTGGATTTCTGCTCCCTGTCTTCTGATTGGCAGAGGAGTGCTGAACGGATGTTAGGTGGGTGTGGAGGTGCCAGGTTGCACCTGTGGAAGGTCAGAGGATGACAGCCTCATTCTGGCATGAGTTTTGGTTTGGGCTGGTGATCCAGGTGCTCCTACTTATTTATTCATTTATTTAAAGCATTTTCATTTGTGTCTCACTGTGAGCAGTGATGTGACGGCTTTCTGCTGTCCTTTCTTGATTTAGTTGTAACATTAGATTTAGTCCTTTCAGTTTTGCAGAGCTATTGGATGAAAACCCAATATCCTTTTTATTTCTTGCCTCTTCCCTTTCTCAGCCCATTGTGGGTGATGTATAGCTCTGATTCTTAGCAGTGCTGAGCCCCGACTTGAAGTGAGTGTGTATGAATTGAACTGCAGTGCTTTCAAAGATTTGGTTTGATTATTTATAATGTGGTGACATGCATTCTGATTTTTTTTTCTGAGCCTCAGTCACACCCAGGATATTTGTGAAGTGTATGATTAGACCTTTTGGGGGGTTGAAGGGGGAAATATTTTGGTCTATTGCTGTTTAATAACTGTAACTTGTAATTTTTTTCCCCCCTTTTCACAATCTCATTTTGTGGCTGTAGTGTTACCTACTAGATCATAGATCCGATTTTTCCGTAGCCGTCCATCTGACAAATTCCAAACTGTGAGCGGGCCCTTTTACTCCGTGCACTCTCAGAGAGGAACAGAAGCAGACTTTCAGGCAGGAAGTTTGGTTTGTCTTAACCATAGCGTGAACACATGGAAAGCTGCTGTCCGTCTCCAGAGCAGCCTCATAAAACAATTAAATAAATAAATAAATGAAACATTTCTCCAAGTGAAGAAGTTGCTGGTGGAAAAAGATCCAGAACTCTTGAGCCACATTGTAGACACTGTTCTGTCTACAGTATATACAAGCATACAAAGTTGAGCCTACAGAGACTAATTATCTAATATCTGATCTTTCTTGCAGTTTGAAACTGTTAATAGGTTTGTGACTGTTCTGTGGTCTTAGTAATTTCCTCTTGACTCTTGCCGGTTTGTCCAGGAGATGTCAGTGCCGTTCTTTAGTTACTGTTGTGGATTTGGATGACGATGAGGGGGGATGATCATTTGAAATAGGAGCTGTGGATAATTGTCTGGAAAATTAATCATTAAGTGTGATAATAACCAGCCCTCCTGATCTTCTGTCATGATCTTATTGTAACAAAGGACCAACTGAACAACTGAAGAACTTAATCCAACTCTAACACACTGTGTAGGAAGCTGTACATACACTGATTGAGCATTACATTATGACCACTGACTGGGGACGTGAATAACACTAATCATCTCTTCATCATGGCACCTGTTAGTGGGTGGGATATTTTAGGGAGCAAGTGAACATTTTGTCCTCAAAGTTGAAGCCTTTGTTAGAAGCAGGAAAAATGGGCAAGCATAAAGATTTCAGCAAGTCTGAAAAGGGCCAAATTGTGACGGGTAGACGTCTGGATCAGAGCATCTCCAAAACTGCAGCTCTAGTGGGGTGCCCCCAGTCTGCAGGGGTCCGTATCTATCAAAAGTGGTCCAAGGAATGAACAGCGGTGAACCAGCAATAGGGTCACTTGGCGGCCAAGGCTCACTGATGCACCTGGGGAGCAAAGGCTGGCCTGTGTGGTTACTTACCTAGAAAACCCCTGGCACCAGGATGCAGTTTGGGAAGAAGGTAAACCTGCAGAGGCAGAGTGATGCTTCGGGCAATGTTCTGCTGGGAAACCTTGGGTTCTGCCGTACATGTTGATGTTACTTTGACACATCCCATATCTAAGCATTGCTAGAGACCATGTACACCACTTCATGGATGATGGCTGTGGCCTCTTTCAGTAGGATAATGCGCCCCGCCACAAAAGCAAAAATGGTTCAGGAATGGTTTGAGGAGCACGCCAGATTTGAGGTGTTGACTTGGCCTCCGAATTAACCAGATTGAGCATCTGTGGGATGTGCTGGACAAACAAGTCTGATCAATAGAGGCACCACCTCACAGCTTACAGAACTTGAAGGATCTGTTGCTAATATCTTGGTGCAGGTACCACAGCACACCTTCAGGGGTCTAGTGGAGTCCATGTCTCGATGGGTCATGGCTGTTTTGGCACCAAAAGGGAGACCAACATATTATTAGGCAGGTGGTCATAATGTTCTGTTTGATCGGGGTATATGTGTTACGTACACCAGCTACATGCCCTGATGCACAGTTACACTCAATGCAGAGTAATTCCAGAGTAACTGCAGTCTAAATAGCTTATTCTCTCTATCTGCAGGATACAGCCTCATAAAAGAACACAAAAACAATGCACTGTAACAACACAAAATAGTATTACATAAGACTTTACTGAAACAGTTCAGTGGGTGTGAGCCCCAGCGGGGGATCAATGAGAGCTCAGTAAGTCCTAGCCAGATCGATCACTTTATCTATGTTGCACTAGGCATCTATCTGTCATCAGTCAGACAGTGGTGGACACCTCCCAAGGTCAGAGCCCAGGCTGTCAATACTAGATGTGATTCAGCACTTTGTCAATAGGCAAAACCACCAGTCTGTCACTGTCAGATACACATTTATCCAACTGCAATGATACACTGCACTTGACAGATAGCTAGTTTTTTTTTTTTAAGTCAGTACTAAAAAAAAAACTAGCTGGTCAAGTAAGAGTTAACGAACGTTATCTGAGCAAGTATGTGAACTGAGGACCTGGAGAGAGAGGCTCAGAATAATCAGCTCCTTGGATAGATACAGTGGTGTGAAAAAGTGTTTGCCCCCTTCCTCATTTCCTGTTTTTTTGCATGTTTGTCACACTTACGTGTTTCGGAACATCAAACCAATTT
>JASGAU010365656.1:0-16563 GCA_030220045.1 Australoheros facetus
TCACCAAACTGAATTTCTTTTAGGGGGCACAGAATTAACCATTTGTTACCAAGAACTCAAGAGTGCAGCACTTTAGTATCTGACCCTTTGAAATATGGTTGCCTCCTGTTTTTGAATTATGGTGTTGAACAGTGGCCAGAAATGTCCATCTTTGCTGAACATGATGATGTCACAGTGAAGATGTCCTTTGGGTATAAAATGTCTTGGACATTTGTGTAACATTTTGACATAATCATATCAGGAAACAGTGACTTTTTACGAAAAACATGTTTTACAATTGACCTTAGTCTTTGAGTTTTGACCAAGAAATCTAATCAAGTTTTCCTTGAGTCAAAGTTCTAAATAAAAAAATTTAATAAATAAAGGCATGACAACCCAAAACATAATCTGTCTGTCCACAGATGTTGCAGGAATGGAAGCATAAAAACACCTAGTGGAACATCTTCTGGCTAATTAGGTTAATGAGTTACTTGACTAGTTGAAAAAATGGCATCTGAGAGAGGCTTTCAGAAGTGAAAAAGGACGAGGGGTTCACCACACTGACAGACTCTTCAGAAATGTGTTTGTCAATGTAAAACTAAAAACAGTTAGGGCTTTTGTTTCTTTGATATGTAATTTGATAAGAATTCAGAGGAATCTCTGTATGGCATAAAGAAGGCTGTAAACTAATACTGAACAGCGACTCCACAAATGAAAGATAAAATGATATTGTATAAAAAAAAAACACAGACTGAAAACCATCCTGTAGGCTGAAGAATAGAATTGTTCAATTCGCATCACCAATCATGGACCCCTCACCCTCCAGGCTTAAGAGAAGAATAATCTGCCTTGTTATCTGCACCTAGTTTTAAAGCCAGTGCCAATGATGATATGGAGCATGTGCACATGGCATATGGAGCCTGGCACATCTGAAGATGCTATTAATACTAAACAGAGTATTAATAGCATTCAGAGTAAAACATTCTTTCTTTTGGTGTCTTTTTTTAGATAAGTCTGCTTATTTCAGCAGGACAATACCAAACCAAATGCTGCATGTATTACAGCATAAAATAAACTAACCCAACCTGCCCACAGTGCAGACCTGTCAGCCACTGAATGATTTGGTACACTATGAAATTAAAGAACATCTCAGTGGAGACTCTGGAAATAGCAAGCAGCTGAAGTCCTAAATTTAGCATTAAGAAAAGCCTTTGTTGCAACAGGACAATGGAGAGAAGACAGGAAAGCTGGGAGAAAGTCATGCAGTAAATGGCTTCAGAGCTGATTCAAACCAGGCTGCATTAGCTTTATGGGTCATCTGTTCAATCCAGTGAGCTAAACTGGTACCTATAATGTTTTAGTTTTAACCTTTGATTGAGTTCAAATCTTTAATTGTGCTGCTATGTGGCCATTTTTGGAGCTTGGCTATTTGCCCCAGCAGTTTTTAGTAAAGCCAGGGGCTTGAATTTGATTCAGTATTAATTATTCTCCATTGTAATTTAATATAACATTTCTCTCTGTCTTACTGTACCAGCCTGCATCCATGTATGCAATACCTTAAGACATAGACAAAGCCAAAGGGAGATGGGGAGGAGACAGTATCGTGTGCTGACCTTAATTGCTGTTTTTAATTGCTAATGTGCACAGAGATGCATGTGGTTTAATGTCTGCTGTTGACCTTGTTGACAAGAAAATGTAAACTGTGGTGGCATTTCTCATGCAGTGCCGAAAAGGATTTTAAAATCCTGATACAGTGAGGGACATGGATGTCCCTTTACACCCATAATAAACTGTGTTTACACTGTCATTCTGCTCCTGCAGTGTTTCTAGTGTTACTGCAGGGCACATATAAAACACTTCTTTAGCTCACGGAAACCCAGCAGGACTGTGAAGCAGATACATTCCAATTCCAGAAAAACAGTAGCTCCGCCAGCTCAGTGACACTACCAAGTGTGGACCTCTTGAGAGTGTGGTTTCACTGACAAACCTTTGCAAACTATTTTAGCTCCTTCCTCCACTCCCTTTTCTTGTTTTTCTGCAGTGACTAATAAATGCTAACAAGTTTAGATTTTCTCAAACTCCCAGTGGAGACAACAAGAACTCCTCCAGATTAACCGGGTAGGATATGGACTAAAATGAGAGATGGACTAAATGGAAGGTCTGCTGAGATTTCTTTAAGTTCTCTAATATTTCTGCCAATACTGAACAGGTAAGAGAAGCAACAGTGCCTCTAATTGGTATTGACTCTTCAGTCAGTGGAGCCTTGTGCAAATAATTTCTATTGCCTAGTATAAAGTGTCCTCATGCTGCTGGGTGCTATTAGCGATTGAAACGGCCTCTTGTGTGGCTTAGATCTGGCATCTCTGAGGACGACCACAGATTTTCCTTGCAGTTTATATGCAGCTCATTTCAACTTTTTAATCTGATTTATTAGCATTAATTCAAAAAGTCAATAAGTTACAAAGGTAGCTGGCCATTACTCTCAATTATCTCACCTGGCTGATAGACAGGAGAAAATATAGTGTTTGTCACTCTAATATCATTCTCGTTACCTGGAACGATCACAATTATGGGGATGAACTGTCAGGAACAATAACAGAGGAAATGTATCAGAAAGACATGAAATCTGCATTAGCGAGGAGCACGCCACTGGTTTCACTAATGAATTCCGTTCTCTGCCTGGAGATTAGTTTAATAGACATGCATGCAAATATGTGTATGCGATAGAAGTGTGCAAAAGCGTGGGCGGGTTTTTGTCTTGGATGGACTTGTAGCTGTCGTGGTGTTTTCTCTTTGAAAGTAGTAAATGAGATGCAGCAGATGATACCGCCACAAGTCACCACTGCAGGTCTTCAACAAGAAGAAGGTCACAGCCTTAACCTGTATAAAGACTGAAGTGTCTTCATGTAACACTTACATTAAAGCATAGGTACTGGAGAAAAAAGACTTTACCTTCCTGCTCAAAAAGATATGCTTTTAAAGCCAGTAATTCACTGAAAAATTCATTAATTCTCTGGCAGGCTCCCATTTGCATCAATACTACCCAGATAGGACTTTACATCTCACACAGGAACACAAGCTTAACTTTTTTTTATTTTTTATGAATAGTATCGAAGTGGGAGGAAGGCTGGGTGTTTTTATTATCGTTCCTCAATGACTGCAAATGTCTAAAAACAGGAATTACTGCAGCCAAAAATAGAACTACTAGCACTGATGCGCTCCTCCTCTCCTCCTGAATCCTTATTATTGAATGCATGCGCATCTGTAGCTCAGGGGATCCAGACTTTCTTGAGTACTCCAGGAGTTGTTTGTAGTTGGCAAAGCTTCGATGCCAAAATTTTGCAATCTACATGAACACTCTTGCAACGCTTGACAGAAATCCAAGAAAATTCTTTGATTTCTGTGAGAGATGACTTGCAGATAAAGATGGGGATTCTGGCAAATCTTTTGAGGAAATCTTTTGCATTTTACAAAAATAAAAAATAAAAATAAAATAAAATGCAATGCCTCACTTGAGCTGTATGGATTTGCATACATATCAGTCTTTTCAGAAATAATTGTAGAAAATCACATCTTTCTATCCTCCTTTGTATGTTTGAAAGGTGTTTCATCCCCAGTATATAAACAGTCACACTTGTGATATTCATTGAACTGTACTTTAAAAGACAGTTAAATGGCATATAACACCCCCCAACCAGCTGTCATTGTGTTGCAATAAATTCTCTTCTAATTGTCACTGTACATGTTGTTTAAATGATGTGTGTACATTATTACTGGATGTGAATGTTTAGGCAATGAAAGAAAATGATAGAAAAACAAACTTCACAATAAGCGCCTAAATTAAAACCAAAATGTAAATAAGGCAGACCAATATTTGGTATGACCACATTTTTGTGGTGTTTATAAAATAGGTTGTTACAAGAATCTTGAAAACTATATTTAGATTTAATGTCTTCATTGATTTAAACCATCTGTCGCAGGACCACTTTTTCTTCTTGTTGCTGGAGTTATCCATCTATGACTCAGAACTGATGCAGAATTAATTTGATCAGTTCTCCATATATGTTGTTATTTATTATATGGACTGAAATTGTATGTGTGCATATGTATTAAATACCCAGCAGCAGAGCAGTTTGAAGCAACATGTACGTATCTCTGTCAGTGAGGTCCAACCAGCAACAGGATCTGCTTTTGTTAACTAGTTAATTGACCCCATGCAGTCCGATTCCACTCTTAGTGAGACAAGTGTTCTGGTATTCTGCCACATGATATTGAGCAGTAACAGGTCTGTGATGCCCTTAAATGTCTGGGACTGCATTTACACCACATTGAGTGGATCAGCTTGTGTCTACCCTTCACTGAGTTGCGTGAATAACCCGTTGAACCCCACTCGTGATAGGGATTGGGGATTGCGATAATTTCCCATGACAGAGGAATTCCCCTAAGCACAGGTCATTACATCTCTACCCTTTGTACATACTGCACATCACTACTACTGATTGGATGATTTAGTGAGATCCTCGGATCAGCCCCACTGGGGGTGGTCACAGCCTGGGCCAGATGCCGAGTAGGCAAGGGCGCCGAGAAGGTGCGACTCACCCCTTGGTCTCTTTTGCTGCTTGATCTCTTGCACGGCCCAATTGCAATGTGTGGGTGGACCGTGCGAGAGATCTTGTGAGGAGGCTCAGTGTCTACCCATAAGTGGCATTGGCCACTACAACTCCACGGCTTCTGGCAGGGTCTCCCAAGGTTTCCTGCTCAAGGTGCTCCACGTCCCACTGCCTGGGCCTCACCCACAGCAGCATGTGCGCCAGTGTGTTAAGTAACTTACTGTTACTTACATCACAACAATAAGTAACTTTGGTTTTATGTATGTCACTGTTTATTCTGTCTATTTCATTTTGCTACACTTAAGGATTGAGATATAAAGGACTGTAACAATACTCTTTGGTTTTCAAATATTTTCATTGTTATGCCAAATACTACGTTGCACAAATGAAGAAGCATAATATAATCATACTTTGAACAAACCTGATGGAGATAAATAAAAGATAATCTCCTGATGTGCTGCATTGTCATTATTTTTTCTGTGGCTCTATCTGTGCTAAAGAGACAGAAATAATATTTTATAAAAGCCTTTAAAATTCCCAAAGCAGTAATCCAACACCAGGGACAAAAAGATGACACCTGGTCTGGAAGAAAATGCATAAAAAGGATTTAAAAGATAACTAATTTGTCATTTTTGTTTATACGTGAAGTCAACAAGTTATGTAATAACAGTGTAAGTCTAAATGTTAGAAAAAGATAAATACATTTAAAAGGTATCTTTCCATTCCAATAGTGGGTAGTTCTATAGACTGACGCTTAAATCGAAAGACCTCAGCAAAACTTTTTTGAAACATTCAATAGATGATCATGCCATTACTGAAAGGCACAGTCACAGAAAAATTTTATGCTTTCAGAGCATGATTGACTGACTCTACATACATGCCTCCCATTTCTTTACTCCTAAAAAGCATTGGTGTAAATTGTGTTATTTATATGTAGTAAACAATATATATTTTTAAAAAAGCCCAAAGGATAAGAGGTAACTCTTATATGGCTCACATTTCAGACAAAGCAAGTTGCACTACTCATGGATGTCACACCCCCACATCCTGCAGGAAAGCACCACAGAAATGCTATAAATAGGTTTTCTGCTGCATTTCTTTTTCCTTCTACACCTTTTACACCACAGGATTGGTGTCAGAGAAGAGCAATTAAATGACAGTTTTGCAGTCAAGAAAATATAAGAGGATGCTCTTCGTGTGTGTGTGTGTGTCTGTGTGTGTGTGTGTGTGTAAAGGCAGACACAAAGGGAAACTCAAAGAAAACAATTAATGAAAGCAAGTTTCACACAAGGAAGGAAAACATGGGAGACAAAAACACAGAGTAATGAGCGGCTATTAGCTTGCAGAGCACCTCAGTGCTACCTTGTCTGAAGATATTGGTTATGTCCACTATTGTATTATACAGTATTACATAATCTCAACTCTGAAAAGAAATGGCATTAGATGATGGGATTGATTCAGTTACTGCCCTTCTCTTTTACTAAAAATGAGAAAGGCATAAACTCAATTTTGGCTGTCATAGGATTGTTTTTATATTATTACCACAGACAAATGCCCAGTATAAAGCTGGGGGAGAATGCCAGCCAAAACTGAGGGAAAATCTAATTATAGTGGAGTGATTGACCATTCAAAATAATGCTACCCTAGGTATGGCAAATTTCGAAAGCTGAATGCATGGCTGTGACAGGAGATCCATATTACATCTTGCATCCGTGTAATGAAAATGTGATATTGGAGACATAAAGCACATGTAATTGGCAGTTCTGTTTAACGAAACCCACGGAAACATTGCTGCTGGAACAAAGACATAACACAGCTCAGATAAAACCACCATTTTTACAATTTGATATTTAGCTCAGGCTGTCTTTGAGATTTCATTAGTTTTTACACCTGCTCACCACTGGAACTTGCGACACCTTGACATTCATTAGTATCGGATGCTGCAGGAATTCATTAGTTGCGAGCTGACAAGCCTAAAACTGTGGCGCTCGAGTGCAACTGAATCAATACTTTCACAGTTTTAACAGAAGTTGCGTGATGCTCCGTAGCTGCCGTCAAAGTATTAAGATTTCTGCCTTCTGATGATTTTGATCTCTGCTGATGCGTTCCAACATTTTATGATCACTAGAGAAGCGACGGAGTGAAAGTAGTCATTTGAATGTAGAAGCGGCCATCGTGACACCCTAAATGAATTTCTGCACTGTGAGTCAGATAATACTTTTCTTCCTGGTGTTAAATCCATATGGATGTTATACTGATCAGCCTCATAAATGCGTAGGTCTGTGTAGTTAAAAGCTGTCATGTTATGCAGAAATAAATCCGTCACATCATGACTCAATATAGGAGGTGATTTAACAAGCTGAAAAACTCATTCACAAATGTTTAAAACCATTTATTACTAGTATCAATTTGAAAACAGTGCTCCAATGGATAGTAATAGCACCAATAAAGTGAAAAAAAAATCAACACTCATTGCTAATCTGCTAATACGCTCCAGTGCTCTAAACATAACAAGCCCTAGGTTGATATTTCCTATACAAATAAAACAAAAAATGCAATGAGATCCACAGCTGCTTGTTAGTGTTGCTTGTCAAGACTAAGTAAGCTTCAGAGGGGAAAACGGCAGAATACGAAGCTGCACTAATGAGCTTCATTATCAGTCAATGATTTTAAGAGGCTTTGTGAAGAGATCCACGAGGGAAATGAATTAGCAAAATTCAGATTAGAGCACACCAGTGATTCATATCGAATATGCCTTGATGCATTAGGTTATTGAGTATCAGAAAAAACATAAAAACAAGGAAAGAAAGGCAATGAGTGAGGCACAAATGTGGCTGTTTTTTCCCCCCAATATTATCAGCCTCACGCAGCATAAACAACATCAAAGCTGAACTCGTGACAGAGTGACATGTGAACACGCACCGGAAAAACAAACTGCTAATTTTTATCGCTCTCTCTCTCTCTTTTTTTTTTATATTGACATTATCTCCGAAGTAGCTGTGTTAATATGTGAGTCATCCAGTACTCCTCCCTTCTCCACCGCCTTCTCAGATCCTTTTCCCCCCTCCCTTCCAGACACCCTCTCCCCCTCTATTTCTCACCACGGCAGTAGGTAGTGTGAGCGCTGGATCCCTGCTGCATTACTGGAGCCTTCTGATCTAATTGTTTTGTAATGCGGAGATTTTGCTCGGGATGACTCATAACTTAGAGAAGAGGAGAAAAGTGCAGATGTCACCAAAAATTCGAATGAGTACAAAATAACAGGCAGCACACTCAAAGCAAATTAGAATACCCCCTACATAGCTGTCTCGTCGAAATGATATTCCTTCTCTCAGTTTTTCTTCCATCCTTCAGGTGCAGTTTTCATTTATTCCTTCAGTACGGTTTTTCTCTATTTCATGTTTCTCATCTCTGCTTCGGGCTTCTCAGCAAAACGGTCACTGTTAATTCTAGATTGCAGCCTGAGTCCAATTAAGCATCTTTATAGCATTTTAAACTTTCAGTAAAGCTTAAAGCTCAGCAAACAAACACTGATCAGCTTATATAACAAAGACAAAAAAAAAGAAACAGCTTGGAGGAAATTGCAGTGTAAGGTGAAATGGTCCAATATTACCACAAAATTGAGTATTTAATGGGCCTTAACACAATTGAGGCAAACTTATAGTTTGCTATTGCTAAGTAAAAACACGAGTCCTGGCAATACCCAGAAAGCATTTAACTAAAATTTACAGTTGGTTTCAGCAGATATCTCATCATGCCAAAAGTCCTATGTAAAGGCTGTAGAATGTTTACCTGTCTACAGTCTTTACATACAAATCCTCTGATATATAAAATCAGCCCAAAGTGTTCAAAGAGCAACCTAACAGCAGCTAAAAATCTTGTCTTTTTGTTAACTTTAAGTGGTTTAGCATCTTCCCTCACTGCTATATCGCTGTTGTTTGTAGTTACGAGTGCATTAGAAAGGGTGCCCTTCTAGCACACTCATCACTGATGCTCACTGTGATCAAGGGTGAATCGTACGTTTCTGCTTTTGAGCGTGCTGTTTAGATATTCTGTAGAGTAACCCAAGCTGATTTCACACATGTACTGCAGCACTGAACCGTTGTAGACATGACATGAGAGATCTGCATGTGAGAATGCAGTCAGATCAGACATTAAACATTTCAGCAACAAAGTACAAAGTCCCGTGTGGTGTCAGATTGCTCCGATGTGGGAAAAGAAGAGGTAATAATCCGTTGAATTCCCAGCAAATGATTGGGTCTCATGTGCACTGCCTCCCGCGCTCTCTACCCAGAGAATATCCTTGCCTAAATCAGAGTATTCCCTGAATGACTTTCTCCTGTTCTGTGCATAAAACTCTCCATATTCACAACAAAGTAAACATGTGACTACAAATGAGGAAAAAAAGAGCATCAGTCCACCCAAGAAAAGTAGTTTATAGTGCTACTACTACTATTACTTCACTCCTTTGTGCAGCAGGGTTGGACTGTTTCCCGCCAGTAGCATGCTTCATCACAACTGGGCACGGTGGACATACAATAGAGTGAACCCAGCTGTGAAGTTGTTTGGTCTGTTGAAAGAGTCATACCTTTCAGCCAGTGGAGACCAATGTTGCAAAGCTTTTCCATCTCCCAAAATCCAGAGTAGAGTTACTCTTTAATAAGGTCTGTATCAGCGCTTCGAACCAGTGTTCAAACAAACCTTTGATGAATCAACTCAGTGGTGTTCAGTAATGTGTTTTGGTTGTAGCATGAGGACAGTCTTTCTGCTAGAAATTCAAAAGAATCAACTGCAAGAACTGCAATTCTAGAAAATGATTAAAAGTTTAATTTGCCAAGTTTAATCAGGCAATCCAAAGTAAATGACAGATTAATTGATGATTAACATACAGGAAATAATGCTAAAATTCTGCTAAAAAAAAAAACTAAAAAAGCAAGTGCTTTGTTATTTAGGCAAACTTCCAAAGAATGTGAAGCACTGAAATTCATGTGGGGACTGCAAAACAAATAAGACAAAATTCATTCCCCAGCATTAATGATAAGTGACATTACATTAAAACTTAAAAAAGAAATTCAAAATTGTATATTTTTAACTCTAATGTCTTATTTCCACCTCCACAATATGATGAAAGGCTCAATAGTAAAGCTCTAAAGTGATGAACCCTTTGTCCGAGCACTTTTCTCCCCTGGACATTTAATTATACTAAATGGCTGTCTTAGTGTGTGAGTGGCTCTTTTACTGGCTTCTCTGCTAATCAGGATGTGGGCTGCTGGCAACTTGTTAGCTGACCTGCTCATTATTCTTTAGCATTAACGTTTCTCATGCTGAAATTCACACTAATAGTTTGCAGCAAGCTGGGGACTCGCCCACCATGCAAACCCAGGTTAACATATCCCTTGATTGATTATCGGCCTGTGAGCCTTTTTAGGAATAATAGACACAAAGAATTCAAACTATTCTCATTAGGTCATATTAAACTTTATAATATAATTTAAATCCAAGCTATAAAACTGGTGAATCTTTGTTTTATGTGACTGAACATTTTTTGTCATACTGACTGCAAAATTCAGTTGACTGAGGATCTGAAGAGGAAAATTTTCCTTTTCGTCTTTTTTTTTTTGAGTGTATAATATCTTTAGCACAATCTAGCACATGATGAAATAAGTTCAGGCAAACTGCTTGTCATTACTTTTTTGTCTAATGTATTCAGAATGAGCTTGTCAGACTGAAATTGCAAAACAACAGGTGACAAATTAAAATAAAAATAAAAATGGTAAAAGGTGCTGGACCACCAGAACAACTTAAGAGTTCTTTGATACTGAGAAGATAATCATACAAAACAACTTTTTATTGCAGTGACGCTTTCCTCTGAGGAAAAAAGTGAATCCAGACCAATGCCCAGTGCAGCATGACAGAGTCACTAGTTATAGTTAAAAAATTCAGGTTTTTCCTTTAGTTGTCACCAGTTTTGTATACAGCCAAAATATTGGCTGTATACAGAATTATTTGGCTATATGGCTAACAGCTGTATATGGTCCAGAGAGACAGCTATACATTCAACTGTGCCACTTATGCATACAGTTGCATTTGATTATGATTAAATGTTATATCTTGAATTCTACAGGTCCAAACAAAGCTCAAACTGGCATACAAACAGTTAAGTTTTTTCTTATGATGGTGACGATTTATCAGTGTTGCGTTTTTGGCATGGATCTTTGTGCTCCAGTTCTAAGGGTTAAGCCCTTCAAAAAAGAACAGGAGACTGGTCATTTTTTGTCTCTAAATCCCATCGTTCTTGATGGCGTGTGTATGCCTGTATGTGTTTGTTTAGCTGAGCTTCTTGTTCTTCTTATTACATCACAAATGTCACGGTAGTCACCTGCATCCTCAACTGGAGATTAATCTTGCTTAGGAGCACTCCACTGTGTGACAGGTCAGATTGAAAAAAATGTCTGTTAGCACGAAAGCACGCACAACTGCAGATTTTGCCTCCATCCCCCCCCACCCCCCCATGCCAGCCCCACCACTTCTCAATTGCACCGTGGATTAGTTCTACACATCCTCACCACCAGCTGTTAAGGAAGAACATGATTTATAGGCTGGGTTGTGAGATATGTGGGTTTTTGTGAGCATAACTGAGAAGTATTTTTTTTTATTGGGGGACTATGTGTGGGTGTGAATGCCGGTGTATGCAGAGAGTCAGGGTAGCTGTGTATAGATAGGCTGAAATGAGCTTGAAACATAATAGGTGTCTTTGCATGTGTGCGATTGTTACTGCATCTAATTAAATAACTAGTCTTTGGCTCATTAGGCTCTCTAAATTGAGAACCTTGCAGGTCATATATAAACCTGTGATGGGAAAATGAATGTCTCTTTGCAGCCAAACTCCTGGACTAAGAGTTGAAAAAGAAAATGCATTTTTTCCTTACAAGGTNNNNGTTAGCCTGAAAAAAAAAAAAAAACAGCTGCAGCTTCTCTTGCAGTGTGAATAATTGAATATTAATATGGATGTTTTTTGATATTTAGCCAAACTTTAGTCATTATTTATTCACAGTTACCAAACTGCAAAAACTATATTTACCAAACTAGAAAAACTATGAACTGTAATTTTCAACTTAGTTCTGCTTGGTGGAAAAAAGCTTCCATAGCCTCACCTTCTGTATTCACAAGATTGTCGGTTTGTTGGACTCTGGGACATTTTTTGTTTCACTCACTGCTTTCAATTTTTGTTTACCTTTGTTTTTGTCACTATTTGTTTGTAATTAGGCATTAGTTAGGTTGATGAGAAGATCAGGGTTTGGGTTAGATGTAAGACTCAGTATGATGCCAATAACAAATAACACATCGTGTCTATCTCTGACTTTGTTAATGTGTCAGTTATTGATGCCCTAATGGAAGATGGACTCACTGATCAGTAATAAAACATTAATCATAAAGTGACATATTATGTTTGGAAATACACTATATTGCCAAAAGTATTCACTCATCTATCCAAAACAATTAATTCAGGTGTTCCAATCACTTCCATGGCCACAGGTTTATAAAACCATGCACCTAGGCATGCAGACTGCTTCTACAATTATTTGTGAAAGAATGGGTCACTCTCAGGAGCTTACTGAATTCCAGCATGGTACTGTGATAGTACTGTGGTACTAATTATTCCACAGTCAACTGTTAGTGGTATTACAACAAATTGGAAGTGACTGGGAACGGCAGCAACTCAGCCAGGAAGTGGTAGGCCAAACCGATGCTGAGGCACATAGTAAGCACAGGTTGCCAAATTTCTGCAGTGTCAATTGCTGCAGACCTCCAAACTTCATGTGGCCTTCAGAGATGAAGGCTCTGCCTCCTATTCTACTCCCAAGTATCCTAGGAACCACAAGTAAGCCAGCAGTCTGAGAGCGAAGGGCTCTACTGGGGTGATACAGTACTATGAGGTCTTTAAGATAAGATGGGGCCTGATTATTCAAGACCTTGTATGTGAGGATAAGGATTTTAAATTCAATTCTGGATTCAAGAATCAATGAAGAGAAGCCAATATGGAAGAAATATGCCTTTGTTTGTATTGGTAACATTTGGGAAATTATACTGGTATATGGGGATTCTAAATATCACATAATAGTTTGCATCCAAATAGCGTCTCACATATGACCTCTGATCTCACTTTTACATTTCACATGTGCCATCTTTCAAATTGACCCCAACATATGTTAAAGAAAGTGTTGTTAAGAGAAAGAATGAATCCACATAAAAAATACACAATAGGTATATTCAAAATTATGTAAAGCATATTTAAATGGGTTTCAGCAGAGAAAATAAATGCCTGCACTTTACACTTGTTTTTACTACACTAAAAACTTCTTTAAATATGCTTAACATATAACAAATGAAAAAAAATATATACAAAATATAATACTATTCAATCCATCCACTATTTCCTTAAAAGTAAATAATGCCCAGATAGTGAGCTGCATTGGCGGAGGTTTGCACTCTCGGAGTGCTTCTTGTTAAAAATCATGAAGTGATCATGAAGTGTTACCATGTTTGTGTAATTAAAATGTAAAGAATTAAGATTGTACTATATCTGTGCTTTTACATGGTGAAGATTGGTGAAGAATACAAATGCAATACAAATTTATGTCCTTCTAATTTGCTCAAATGTTTACTAACAGTTTGGAGATCAAAGCTCCACAGTCTTTTATTCAGATTTCTAAACTCCAAGTCACCAGCCATGCATGCCTACTGATGCCTAATTACACAGCATATGAAAGGGAACAGAGATGCTCTTTGACATCCACACACCATAGAGCAACCAGCAGGAAGCTGAAGCCTGTTTGTGAGAACACAGTAAGCTTGGGTCTGGCTGGTGGCTGGTCGGTTCGGCGAAGCTGCTCTCATCTGTAAGATCCCAGAGATACTGCATCTCATGTTGTATGCTTACTGTATCATCATATTTGTAAGTGTGCACGAATGCACAAATAGGATCTGTCTGCACCACTTTTTATGGTAAAATGAACTGAAAAACTCTCAGGACAAGCGTGCAGTACATAGATATGTGTGCAGATGGATGTCCTCACACACAAGCTTTAGGGTCTTTGATCAGCTTAACTTTTAACTTCAATAAAACTGGAGATCAAGTAGAGTACATTGTTGCAATCTTACTCCCACGTCTCTTAGTTTCCATTGAAGTCTCTGATAGTGAAGGCACATTTGCCTTAATAGTTTTAGAATTTCATCAAAGAGACTTCTGAGGTCTCAACCTGTACAGTTTTTCTGACAGTCTGGCTGCTATAATAAATATTTTATGCATGTTCATTTTCTTCACGCTTGACATGTAAAAAAAAAAAAGAAAAAAGAACATTATGAATGTCATGAAATCATACTCACTGCTAACACTGGTTAAAATTGCTGTATCTATAGATACCACAGAATTGTACTGAATGTGTAACTTTCTGATATGTTTTCAGGTTGATTCTTATTAATGCTTAGGGGATCATCCACAGAGGACTTTTTAATATTTTATTGAATAAAATAATGAAGTGAATATTTTGTATCAGTCATACATTTTATATCTGTCCCTGATACAAAGAGAACATGCCTGTCCAGTTTATATCATGGACAGACACAGATATAATCTATAATTTAACTTAAAGACATGAAGCACGAGGTGATAATTCTGGTATTATTTTTTCAAGATATTGGCAGTATTGGTTGAGTCACACTTGACTAATGTGACTCAACCAATACTGCAAGTACAGCCTGTCCTCCTTTAAAAAATGACCTACGTGGTTGTTTTTGCAGGCATGTTTTACGATCAATACCTACGTTTTAAAATGAAATTAAGTGACCTCTAGTGGTCGTACACGAAAGCGCGTATGAATAGCGTTTTTTTCGGCAAATCCTGAAGAAATATGTAAACATCGATTTTCTCAGATTTCTGACAAGTCTAAAGGGACTAAATGGGCACTCAAGTACTTTATATGCTTAACACGCCTCATTCACATTTACTCATAGAAGCCCATCAGTATTTTACCCAAGCGTACTTTGACATACAGACTGGAGCAGCCAGGGATTTAATCAACAACCTTCTGATTAGTAGGTGACCTGCTCTACCTCCGGAGCTACACCAACTGACAAGACTAGCATGACATGCGAAGCCACATGTAGGAGCGCTCATTTTGGAAATGCTCATATAGGTCATTTGAGAACAAACAGACGTGCTGTGCATCAAGCATCACTGTGTACTTCAGTTCAGGCCTTCATGGTCCTTACAGAATTGACTATGAATGACAATCAAAATGCAGGCTTGACAGATGGTGGTGAGTTTAAGCACTAAAATGGTTTGATTTCATGAATATTATCAATTTCTCAACTGGAGTTTGGCTTTTCATTTGGGATCTCATGTACTCATTGTCATTAATGCAGTTTTGGAGGCAAACTGTTGTATAGTTCACATAAAAAACAGTGAAGGTTTTGTAGAACTGATACTTCTGTCTTCTGGAGATGACTTTTCATTTATGGCTGTTTCTATCCCCATATAAGTTGCTCTGTGCTTCCTTCAAACCTTCCCTATAGGAGGCATTTGGCTTGTTCTAGTGATAGCATAGAAGGAATGGTATGTGCATAACTAACAGGAATCCAGCCAAGAATATTCATATCTATCATATCAGTTTTTTCCTATTTTGACATTGCTAATCGTCTTTGGTCTTTTGTTCTGTTTAACCCCAAACCAACTTTATTTATTTATTTACTTAACTGCTTCAATATCTCAAAGGCCACTGTACAAGCACTGTAAATCTGCTGCAGTCAGTTACCTTGTTTCCCCTTTCTTTTTTAGAAAACCCACATCTTTAAATAAACACTACACGTCCTAATTGGAGGAGCCCTGCCCCACTCCTTTTGGCTCCTGCACCATTTGGCTGCTGTGTTATGCAGCCACTGCTGCTTTCTGGATTACAGTTGGTCATCTGGTGCCAACTGGGACTGGCTGAGATGCCATGCCAGTGACAATGACAAGGTCAGCCAGAACACTATGTAGCCATTGCCAAATCTCTGCCCAAAATTCTGTTTAAAATCATAATCAACCATGATTATATTCACTGCAATCATCTGAGCTTGGTTTTATAGTCATAAACCCAGAGCCTGCTAGTGATTAATTGGAAAGCATAATTAGATTTAGAGATTTGGAACCCACAATGAGCTCAACATATTGAACAATAATATGAAAGTGAAAAATGCTTTATTGATATGAATACCTGAATTAGATTAACACATTAGCAACCTAGTGCTGATATTTGTTTACAGAAGTCTTTCTTTGTTCTGAAACAATTGTGAAGCACATAGATAATTATATAATACTTCAGCTGCATTTCATTTCTTTCTTTCAGAATGGGCCTTTTAAGCTCAACCCAGTGATGTGAGAATGCATAATAGTCACACTGGGATATTAACTCCAACATGCCATGCTACAGATGCTTTTTAACGTAAAACAAAATAAAAGGAATACTTGCACAGTTCTCATTTACCATTATCTTCTTTCTTTTTTTTTTTCGTCCGAAGGCTTTAGAGCACTCCAGATCTTAGAATGACAACAGCATACAGTTCAAAAGGAAAGATATCACAAGACTAGTTTTCAGAGGTTTAAATAATGCAGGTTTCAACTGTCACTCCCTTAGTAGCAGGTTTCAAGGTGAAGTTATTTTTTACATGTGACTGATCATTTTGTTTGTTTATATAAATAATAAAATATGAAATGACAAAAAAATGCCAGTCTCGTGTGTTATTTGTTTGAATATATCACATTTCTATCACATAATAAGCACTGTTTCAAAGACGATCAAATGTTTCTTTTCCAGTTATGTCAAAAAAGACAATTTCCCTCAATCGTACCTTTTATTTATTTATTTACTTACTTTTGCATGATTATGTATGTAAGGGTGTATCTATCACACACACTGTGTGTGTGTGTGTGTGT
>JASGAU010365661.1:0-18095 GCA_030220045.1 Australoheros facetus
GATGACTGCCCCTCCCTGAGCCTGGTTCTGCTGGAGGTTTCTTCCTGTTAAAAGGGAGTTTTTCCTTCCCACTGTTACCAAGTGCTGCTCATAGGGGGTCATTTTGACTGTTGGGTTTTCTCTGTATTATTGCAGGGTCTTTACCTGCAATACAAAGCGCCTTGAGGCGACTATTTGTTGTGATTTGGCGCTATATAAATGAAATTGAATTGAACTGAAGTTCTGTTATTTAGCTAGCACAGTGGTTAACAAACTGTAGAGGTGCGAATGGCCTGGGAGAGAAGTTATGCAGAACACCGGATTAATTCTAATGGCAGAAGAAGGAAACTTTAGCAGGTATGCTAGCACAGCGAGTAGATAAACTGTTCATTGCCACCAAGGAAACCCCCCCCACCCGGGCCACATTTCGACACCAAGGGACAAAATATCAATACTAAAATTTATCAGATCACTTTGTCATGCAATGCAATATTAATACACTGGCAAAAGTATTAATATTTTTTAGTAAAGCATGTTGTATAAGCGCTTTGAGTGCTCTGACTGAGTAGAAAAGCGCTATATAAGAACTAGGCCATTTACTATTTACTAGAGAAAGCAATGAAATCATATGCTAATACGTCAACCTATACATATGTAAACCACAATCACAAGCATAAAATGAGTCATTGACTCGAAAGGATACATCCATAAGGTTGATGATACTGTGGCAGGTGCTGAGACTGAGGCCATGACATTTGATCTCTTTTCCTGATGACAAAAGGTTAAATTAGTGATACATTATTCAAATACATAGCTATGGGCTATTATTCTACACAAAAACCCAAATTTTTGTTCACGTCTGACCATTAATATAAGGTATCAAGATGAGAAAATCTAATTCTGTTTTGGCAATTTTGGAAATTTGTTGCTTTCCTTGCTCTTCTTAAATAAATAGAGAACAAAACATTTCCAAAGAGTTTTCAACAAAAACATTTCAGGAGGAATTACCTTTAGATCCTGCTTTCAACAAATGATTTCATTATAAGAGACAAACAACTTAAACTTCAAAGACTGTCAGGTATTCATAACTTAATTGCAGGAGACATGATTACTAAATGCACATTAAAAAGATCAAGAAAATGGACTGGAAACAAGTTTGAAAAAACAAAAACCTTTCATTCACTTACTCCTGCTGAGGACACCATTTAGCATCTGCTGAAGCTCTGTGACAGAAATGGCCTGGTCCTGCAATTCACAGTACCAAAAATATCACAACAGATGTAGAATAAAAATATAACCATCATCAAAATATAACCAACTCTTGCCCAGTAGATAAGAAACCCTTTTAGAGTTTGTGGTGTTTATGGTGTTTATCCTAAAATGTATTTTTCTCTATTTGAAAAAAGAAATCTTGCCAATAAACTGCCACTTTCTTATTATTATAACGTAATATAACATTTAGAATTTTTTGTTGAAGAGCTTTCTCTGCAACAAGAGTAAATTTTTTTCTTATGGCAGAAAAATCATCATTAATTTGTACTGAAGTTATTGTTCATGTGAGGAATGCTCCCATACTTATGTCAGAAACATATCTGACTCATCTAGTCTTTAATTTAAAACTTTATGTTTGTACCTAAGCAGGTTGTATACTGTGAGTATTTTTGTGACATCTGTACACTCTAGTGTACTGTAAAACCAAAACAATGGAAGCTCAAAATGTCCCCGCTCTTTCAGAAATGGTGCTTCATAACTACTACAGCAACCTTAATTGTGTATTTTCATCATAAAAGATTATAAATAAGTGATACGTGGTCTGAAAACTTATTTTAAAGACTGTTTTCTTTTTCTGGCAACGCCATAGTAAGAATACAAGAAAATGATCAGTTAAATCAATTGAATAAAGACCAGTTTTTGGTCATAAACCAGAGTTTTGCCCTGATGGTTCATAAATGTCAAAGATGTTAGGAATCCTGCCCTGGAATAAACTGGCTGGAGCAGGCATCACAACAATCCCTCCAACACTGCTGGAGATATTTCATCTATGTAAATGAAGGCTGCCCTGAACACTGTTACCCTGCTTTTCTTACCTCACCAGCCAGCTGTTCAAACAGTCTTCTGAGGCCTTTCTCCTCAGCCGTCTCCTCCTCTGGAGGGCTCGGCATGGGTGGCTGGTGGAAACAACACAGCATCGGTGTAAGCACATTTAGCAGCTTAATTAACTGAGCGGGTAATTGGGCTCGTGGTTATCTACTCACATCTGGCAGGTCAGCATCAACTTTGCTTCCCATCTCTCTGTGAAGAAAAACCACAAGTTGTCAAGAAAGGCGCAATGATACCTAGCAGTATCAGTGAAACCCCAGTAATTTTGCTCAATTAGAAAAGCCAACATCAGACACACGAACATGCCATGATACCCGAAAAGGTCTCTATGGTTTTCTTTTAATTTTCTTTAAGTTTCACATTGCTTTTATTTTTCGTTTCCTGTTTTAGTTTCATCTCAGAATCAGAGCTGCACACTCACAAAGCTTCAGCTTTCTTCTCAGAGAAGACACGGATAAGAAAGTCAGCCTCATGGTGGGGCTGGAAAGTGGTGGGGACCAGCAGGTATTTTCCAGGAGGCAGTGTGAAACGTTCTGCCACTTCCCGCAAGTTGATGTAGGTTCTGCTGCGAGCCTTGGATGCATTGTAACGGAAGAAATCTTTCCCCACATGGTCCTCGCCATCTGGAGCCTGAACAAATTCATATATTTAACATGTGCTACAAACGTCTTACATTTTTGCTAATATTATTATTCTCCTAAAAATGTTTCAGTTTCTTTGAGTCCGTTCATGGCTACTTTAAACTAATGCCACAAAAGTCTTTTAAAAAATGCTGGGAAATGTGTTCCACAAGGACCAGTATTAGGTCCCATGCTAATTATGATAGCATAATAAATAATTGTTAAAGGGCACTGTCTAGATCTTTGCTGACAATATCATATTGCATGTTTCTAATGTTCAAAGTGAGTTAGTTAAAACTGGCTTAAATAATTACACTACTCCACTAATTTTAATTATTTTGTTTTGGCTGCCATAACACAGTAATTTTCCCAAATGTTTGGATAAATAAAGTGTATCTTATCTAGTCTTGAATGCAATTTCATTATTTTTTTATTACCTTCATAACCGTATTAAACTAAATACTAACACTAATACTGGGAAAACATAGTAACTAAGGCTAAGGCTCAAACATTTCTTTCAGACCTCATACACTGCAAAGCCGATGGTCTCCATGTCCAGGCCTTCTTTTCTCAGTTTTCGTCTGTTCTTTTGCATCAGCGCGATCACCACACTGCACACATCATCAGCGTCATCAGCGTCTTCCAGCACCAGCTTGAACTGAGGGTTGGTCCAAAATGTGTCTGCAGATTAAAAATGTGGCGCTTTAGAAAGATAAGTTTAAGATAGAAATGCAAAGGAATTGTGCATTTGAGCCATTTAATGCCGATAGATAAATACCAAAAAGGAAAATGACATCATGTCTGACAGTGTTCTGAGGGGAAAATGTTTGACTTGTGGTCTCACCAGTGTAGTTCCTGCAGCCTCCAGCAGTGGAGCCACGGATCCAGTTTCCCTCAAACACGGTGACTTCCCACTGTTGCTTTGTGTCATCAGTCAGGGAGTCAGGAGTCATGTTGCAAATCTCCACTTTGTCATAGTTCCTCTTGAAGTCCTCAAATTCCATCCTGGAGTCACAAACAGCAACAACATTGTCATCCTTAAATTTATCTAACTGTACTGGGGGTGAATTTTTAAAAAGTCATCCATCTGATAATTAGAAAGTTTTAAATTGTAGATTTAGGTGCATAAAAGTGCCTAAAACACAGTTATCTAGATTAAATGAAAAGCTCCGCGGTCCAGAATGATAGTTTTCTGTCCACGTCACAGTAGCACGACATTTTAACATTTTATTTCATTCCATTACTACATTCATACACTGCAAGTGCAAAAGTAATACATGACGATCTTGAGACAAATTAGTAGAGAGATACGCGCGTCTTCATAACGTGGACTCACCAGAATTCACCATCTTCAGCTGAATTCTGCAGTATGCGAGTTTTTTCTGCCTTGTCAATATAATTCCACTCTCTGGAACTGAGAAAATCCAGAAGATAATTTAAAACTTTAGCAGGGATCAGAGAAAAAGTACAACCAACAAAATAAGAATCATTAATTACATTTTCATTGGATCCTTTTTTTTTTTTTTTTTGATGTGTTGAAAATCAGTTTCTGAACTGATACAAATGTGAGACTTCATAGATTTAAATATTATTAATATCCCTGTTCTTTTCAAGAACAAGTGCAAGTCAGTACAAAGGTCGATGGGCCTGCTGGTCCATGAGCTACAGCCTCTGCTTGGCAGTCACTGTTTCTTCTGGGAAAGTCAACAAAGATTGTATCATAACACAGAATGACTAAATGTATATGCAAAAAAAAAAACCAAAAAAAAAAAACCGACAAGGACATTTAAAACATCCATTTAAAGACACAAACAGACCAACAACTACATTGAAAGTAGGTAATACAACATGTGATCAGAGACTATAGAGATGTGCAAAAAGACTATGGGAATACTATGCATATATGTAGTTTCAAAGTCAAAATAAATGCTTCTTTTTACTTACTTGTCACTCCAGGCACCGTTCCACTCGACCTCTCCCCAGGGGTTTCTAATCCGGATCAGCTGCACCTTCTGACCTCTGACATTCACCTGAAAGGCCAACAAAAAGTGTTTTGTGACAGTACAAGCTTTGACTACATTGATGAAAAGCAGATATTCTTCATTTTTTAATTTGGGCTTTGTTTGACTAAAATCTAATGTAATTCGTGTTTCTTTGGAGAATTTTATTTTTTTCATTTTGGCCTTTGAAAGCTTTAGTGTTTAACGGTAAAAGATCATGATGAACAATTTTTTTTTTTTAAAGATCCAAGTCACAAATGTATTGTTGTATGACGGCATCTTTTAGCAAGGAAGCATTTTATGGTTTTCCCTTATTACTTGTTTTATTTATTATCTGCTGTGGAGATTGAGACTATTACATCGGCATCTTACCTCCTCCAGGCCTGTGATGGAGTACGCATGTCCTTTCACCAGGCCCGTGGATGTCTTGGCCTCAGACTCTGCAGAGCTGGTGATCTGAAACCACCCAGCGAGAGTTAAAACACAATAGCTGAGTTGATGTTCTGAGTAAACTTCACAGGCAAATTTTTGATACAAGATTTTATTTTTTTACATCAATAGAGCATCCCATCATTGAGCCTCGATCCAGGGCCTTCTTCATGATCGTGAACAAGTCGCTCGGAGCAGCCTTGGTTTCGTACATTTCGCCCACGCCACCAGTAAAGTCCTCCATGGCCTCCATCGTGCTGCCGCCCTTCAGGGACTCATAGCTGCCGTGCATTCTAAAATAAACAGAAAAAAAAAACATCACAGTGTTTAATATGCATGTGACAAATGGAGTATGCAGACAAAAGTTAAACAAACTGAGTTTGATAAAGGATGGAGCGATGGTACTCGGCAGATATAAAAGGAAGTAAGTGATGTTACTTGGCGTAGGCTTTCTCCAGCAGAGCACTCCAGAACTCATTTTGGGAGGCAGAGTGAAGCATGGTGAGCTGATTCCTCACTGTTGGCAGTCTGTCATCCACAACCACATCCAGCCATCTGTTGTGGTTCCAGAACTAAAGGAACAACAGAGAACATGTCACAAGACAGTGTAACAGCGTAGGTACCTGTGAGCTCACTGCCTTTATTGATTTCACTGAATGGGAAGAAAATACGTCTTCATCTAAAATAATGTAGACTGTAAAACTGTGTTCTTGGTTTCTTTCAGGCTGAAATGCTTTGTGGTTTTGTTTTATGTTGCTGTACTTTTAAAGTCCCAGCTCCAAAAAAATGTATTGGATGCTTTGTAAATAAAAGCAGACTGCAATGATTTGCAAATCTCATACAACTTTATTTTATTCACAATAGAAAATGTATTAAATGTTTAAACTGAGACATTTTGCTATTTCATTATTAAAGATGTCGGTTCAATTTAAATTTGAAGCCAATTAGTTTAACTGGCTGATATGGATATAAAAATAGCATCTTAGAAAGGCAGAGTTTCTCTTAAGTTAAAGCTGGGCCAAGGTTCACCGATCTACAAAACACAAATTACAGAATGATGTTCTTCAATGTTAAACTGCATTGCAAAACTCCAAAACTCATCATCTACTGTTCATAATATCATCAACAGGTTTTGAGAATCTGAAGAAATTTCTGTGTGGATGGCACAAGGCCAAACATCAATAAAAACAGGCATGATTCTGTCGTGGAAATCGCTGCACGGGCTCAGGAACACTTCCAGTGTCTGGGAGCACATTTCACCGTGACGTGCTTAAATGCAGGTCAAAACTGTATCATGCAGAGAAGAATTCATATGTGGACATTCAGAAACATACTATTGTCTTCTCTGGACCCAAGCTCATTTTAAAAGTACAGAGGCAAAGTGGAAAACTGTTCTGTGGTCAGCCAGATTGAATTTTGACATTTTTTGTGCTTGTTATCAGCTCCTAGTTCAAGAGCATGCATCTCTGATGGTATGTGGGTGCATCACTGCTCATGGAATTGACAGCTTGCACATGTGGTAAGGCACCATCAGTGCTGAAAGGTATATACAGGTTAAATTTATGCTCCCATCCATGCGGCGTCTTTTTAAGGGAGGGTCTTGTATAGTTCAGCAAGATACTGCTGAACTCCATACTGCCTCTATTAACACATCATGGCTTTGCAGCAGAAAAGTCCGCATGCTGAAGTGGCCTGCCTGCAGTCCAGACCTTTCATCAGCTGAAAAAGTCGGCGCATCATGACATGAAAAGCACAACAAAGAAGACCCACACTGTTGAGCAGCTAGAATCCCAGATGTTTACAGACTGTTGTTAAAAGCAGAGGGGATGCTGCACAGTGGTAAGCATCGCCCTGTCCCAGCTTTTCTGAGACAGGTTTCTGCCATCATATTCCAAATGAACCGACATTTTTCTTAAAATGTTCTCAGTTTAAACATTTGATCTGTTTTCTGTGTTTTATTGTGAATAAAACGTGAGTTGATTGGATTTATCAATCACTGCATTCATATTTTAATTTACATTTTACTCTGTCCCAACTCTTTTCGATTTGGGGTTGTACTTTGAAACCTGGGTTGATGGCACCGCATTTGTTTTGCAATATACAGTGTGTGCTGATTTCTCAGTGGATGATTGATAAGAATTTAACCATCTTAAATGGAGCACGAGAGTAAGCTGTTAAAATAATTATTCAAAAAGCCATTTCTGGAGTCCCTGAAGCACAGCACTTTAAATGCATGTAAACATGTCGTCTTCCTGCCTACGGTCATCCCACACGTCTGCTTATTCCAGGAACAACTGCAGGATGTATACATCTTTGTAGAGTTTAAGATATTATGATCAGGAGAGTTTTACCTGGAAGTGAAAGATGCCGGCATATCTGTTATCAAAGTCCTGGTCGGGGGGTACGACTCTGGCCAGGGCTTCTTTTTTCATGGTCAAAGAAGCAATAGCTGCCAGCAGCCAGCAGTCCCCTGTGGTGATTAAAAAGGTGGCTTATTAATAAATCAATGAAATACATGAAGACTGAAGATTTAACAGGACTTAAGCTGGTAACTTGAATACCAACCGAGCTGTCCCTGGCAAATGTCTGTTCTGTCGGCGCCATCTAAGATGAACTTTGGGTTTTTGCAGATCTCCTGTTGAAGGGTCACAAAACAGGAAAAGAAACTGGTTGGTTTGGGGAGACTGGTGTGTTTGATAGGTGTGTTCACATTCCAGACATATTAATCGGCCTGAAGTCCCAGTCGCTGCAACACAAAGTACACAGCAAACAGACACACACCCAGGACAGAAATGTGTAGTAATTGTAACGAATATGAGTTGTGAGTTCGTGACGGTTTGCTCTAATGAGGTCAGTGCTGCAAGTATGTTAACAGGTAAAGATAATGAAGCTAAAATAATATAAAGCTGATCAGCTAACGCTACTTCAGAGCAGCTGCAACCCCCCCCACCACCACCACCACCTCCACTTTTACTTCAGAAAAGTCGGATCGAAGAGTACAAGCTGCCCCTGCACTCGGCTCTATTTACACAGTTTCCTTGCAGAACTGGTTTCGCAGCTACAATTACCACCGTTTAATAGCTTGGTTTATATTTAAAGTAATAAAAACATTCTTTGGATAAACTTTCATTTTTTTTGAGTGCCATAATATCAGCAATGCCTCTTCTAATGTTGTCGGTGCTTTTTTAAGTCACCTGACACGGACAGCTGTCAGGCAGCAGTTCATTCATTTAGATGCATTTGAATCGTGAACATGAGTTTGAAAACAATTACTGAGAGATGATAAATCAGTCAATATGACCAACATCATCATTAGATGAACCATATTTAATTCATTTAGCACTTTGAATTCAAATGTGCCACAAGTTATAGATTCAAAGAGCACTTTTGAGCATAAGAACGTTCTGTGCCTGCTTACCCGGGGCCTCTTCCATTCAATCTGCACAGGAACACTCTGGCTGAAGAAGAGTGAGGAGCCATCGGCAGGAAAGTCGGGATCCTCAAACAGGACCCCCTTTAGGAGACATTCGTGCCTCAGCTGCTCAAAGGATTTCCCATCTGACTGCGTGCTCTCAGCCTGGCTCGAGCTGGAGTCCCTGCCGGACAGAGAAGATTGGAGAGGCATCTTCTTCTTCTTCTTCTCTTTCGGGAAGAACCTCAGTGAGTGGAGGAGAAGCAGGTGAGGTGAAGCGTGATGCAGCGCTGCAGAGTGTTTGATGCAGGGACAAGTCTGACAGGAGGGTAGGGCTGGAAGATCCACACCCTCCACACAGAAACTGGTTTGTCCTCCTCGGGCAGTGAACCTCACCCCTCGTGGCTCTCTACCACTGTCTTGTTTCTTCTCTTTATCTGTTTCTCTGTTGTGGGGCCTGGGCTCCAAAACACTGGGAGAATTCATTCCTGCTGGTTTTGCAACAAGTAGAAATTATGTTTTTCTAACTGGGATCTGTTAGACTTGCAGATCCAAAAAGAGAGCAGCTGCTTATTTTACCATGAAACTGACCTGAGTCAACGATGTGAACAAATAAATAAAATGCTAAATGATTAAATTAAAATGTCAGCTTACACTTTTATAGGGAAATGACTTGGCCTGGGTTGCGTTGAATGCGACATGGCGTTCACGTAGTAAGGAAACAGAGAGAGAGTCAAGCTGGGACCATAACTGATGTTTTTATCTGCAACAAATCACTGCAGGCCAGATAGTCAGGATTTTTTTGGTCACCCTTATTATTTATTCATTGACTTTTTATGTAGTCCTCTAAATTGTTGATAATGCTCTTAATGTTGTCACTCACAGACTCAATGTAAAGCAAAATAAATAAATAATAGAAACTACGGAAACATGGAGAACTGGATCGGCCTTATCATTCGGTGTCTCTGAGCCCAGAGCTGTGGTTACAGATCAAAGACGTCTCTGTCCCTCTCTGAGCACTGCAGACAGATTCAGGGTGTGCCAGCATAGTATCTGCTGCACCCTGCCCATCTGACCCACAGCAGTGTGACACTTCACACTGTCAGGTATGGCATCCACATTCCTGCCTCACAGCCGCCGCATTCCTTTCATAGCTGAAAAAGATGTATTTAAAAAAGCACTGAAAAGATATGGCTGAAGGAGCTGTCCATAGTACGCATCTGCGAACATCCTAGGTGAGAGGGTTCGAGTTGTGGCCAGCTTTAAATTGTTTGCGGATTTTAACCTCTGACCTTTACCTTCAGGTTAGAGTCTCGGAGACTCAAACGAAGTTAAGATTTGTAGTAGCAGCATCTGTGGTGTGAGTTTAAACATCCTAGGTCACAGTGTTGTCGAGTTATGGCCAAAGTCAACATTTCTGTGGAACAACAGCTGTCAACGGCCGAACTAAAGTGGAACAAAATCTGATGTTGATAAAAGATATGTCCTTTATTTCTCGTTTTGGGCTACAGAGAACAAAAAGTTTGAAATTATGAATTTAACATCAAACCCTCAACCAGACTTCATATGAAAACAACCCAGGAACATCTGTATTTGTTAGCCCTCACAACCTGGGCGGCACCCAAGAACGTTTACAAAAATAATGTATATTTACAATTTTTATTCATTGCACAGTTACTGATATTCACATAATTGTGCAAAAACACAGCCTCAGAAACGTCAACAAGACTATCTGCACCCATACCTGCAGCAGGCGGACTCAGGCACGACCTGCTACTGTGAGAAGAAGAAACAACCACTTGTTTTTCTGCTCTTAGTTCACAATAACTTGTTGCTTTTCATGTTTGTCCCTGAAGTCTTTGGACTGGATGGGATTTATGAACGTTGTCTCGTCTGTCCAGCTTTCCAAAAACCAAACATAATATCAGTTTAATAATCCCACAAATCCTTAAAACTGAGAAGTAAGAAAATGCAAGTATTTCACATTTTTCATTTTAAATCCCTAAAATAGTTATTCCTTTAGCAAAATAGCTACCAGTCAGGGGTGGGTGCGTGAGCTAAACAGAACAATAAATGTCAGAGACAAACATTAAGAGTCCATAAGCATTTCTTTGAAACGCTGCTGTCATCATTACTGCTGATTATGGTGCGGTTGCAGTCTGTGAAAATTTGGCCAAGTTTCCGATTGTTGACATCAGATATTTGGTAAAACCTAAGAAATTTTTTATTAGTAATATTCACATATTTTTCCTTACTTTTAATATGTAATACTTTATCAGGTTGTAAGTATTAGTTACCTTCCACTTAGAGAGACCTAGATTAGTTATAACAGTGATTTATGAGCAGTAACTACCTACAGGTTTAGACACACTGAGCAGCGTTGTCTTTGTAACAGCTGTATTAGTTTCTCACTCCAAGTTAAAAGCACATCAACACAAAAAAGTCAGCGGGTCGATTTCCTAACTCGGGTAACGAGCGCAAGAACGAATTTCCTTTAAACAGCACATTAACTGTGGACGTGAAACTTTCTGGATGAAGGGAAATTTTCAAAAGAAACCTGCCAGCGTCAGTGTGGAGCGGAGCGTCAACAGAATTTACTTTGCCAGTGAGAGCTGCCGTGTCGGCTCACTTCCTGCTCTGCCACAATGCAAACACACAGTGTGTTCAGAGATGGGAGCGGCTGACAAGTTAGACTTTGTGAGGATGTGCAAATTAATTTCACTTTCTGGGATTATTGTCACCTATGGTGCAAAACTCTGTACACTCCGCTACCCCAGCTCATTTTGGTCTTGTGTATGAACTGGACTCGTTGATATCCATGTTCTGATTTGAAGCTGATATATATAAGCGTCTCAATATTCCAGACTATACACATTGAGTGCTAACCCTGAGCCGCAGCACAGCAATAAACTGTGGAAAACAGAAAACGCACAATGGTGGTAGATGTTCCACAATGTTTAAATTTCCACAAACTTTTAGATGTGAGATATGTTTGTGTTTTTGTTTTTAATCAGAGGGGTGTACTACAAAGCAAGATTAATGGATTAGCAAGGTTTGTTTAGCTTTAAGTCAGAGTTTTCAGTGTCATGAAGGTGGTTCAGTCACCATGGAAACTTATGCTGTTAAAAAAAAAAAAAAAACTATACATTCAAAACACAAAAAAATTTTCATTTTCACCAATTCCTTTGACGCCAATCTATTCTAATTACAACACTGCTTCTCAGCTGAAAGCCTCAATCAGAAGCACCCCTGTGCAGCGTTTCTGCAGTGACGCCACCGACTGAAGGCATGCAGTAAAGAGTGTGCGCCAAATGGCCAGTGGGAATTAACATGGATTCAGGTGGTGATGCAGAAAATGTGCAAATATGCTTTTATATTTAGTCCTTATTTTCAGCAACATTTACAGATACCGTTCATTTTTGTTATTCATTCATTTCAATAAAATACGCTTCATTTTGTCAAAAGTCTCCACATCTCCATCACTGTGGCGCAGTGTCAGACCTGCAGACCTGAATGCACTTCTTAAATGTTTAAATGGACCCAGTTTAAAGTTAGCAGCTCTAATGAGAAGCACTAAGTGGTAAAACAAATATATTCATTTAATAAAGCCTGGCTATGTTGAACTTGCTTTATTGTACACCTCTCAGGTTTGAATATGAAAGTTTTCCTTTTGGGCAAATCTGATTTATTTATTCCAACAGAATATTTCCCTTCATTTTAGATGCCGCTTTACATCACAAGAGAAAAACTGAAAATTCACTTTTAAACCATCAGCTAAACTAGAAACTGAAGAATTCTTCAATACTGACATCTCGTGAATTGGCTTTGGTAATTTATTTAAAATAAAATAAAAAACTATAAATGAAAGACAGTTTGTGAAGAATGAGATTTGATGAAAAAACAAACATGTATCTGTTTTCATGCCAAGAGCTAATGAGGAAAACAAAAATCAGACTCCTGAGTACGTGCTGGCATTTAGGCTCTCAGGTAAGAGCAAAAAAAGAAACCCCATCTTTAGACAGACATACGGACACATTCAACTTCTACTGCTACTGCTCTGCTTTCTCCTGAGCGGTTCCTGTCACCAGCAGCAGGTTGCAGGCCATAAACTGGACGTTGAGCACGTTGCTGGTGTTTCCAGTATACAGTCCCACCAATTCGCTGGACGAGCTGTCCGCTGGCGTCCCACTGTGGGAGTTGCGGATGTCCCACACCCGCACCGAGTTGTCCATGGATGAGGATGCCACCAGGCTGCTGTCCGGGCTGAAGGACAGACTGGTGACACTGTCTGTGTGTCCCCTCAGGTCTTTGAACAAAGTCCCTGATGCCAAGTCCCACAATTTCACCCGCTGGTCCTCACCGGCAGACGCCAAGTATTTCCCATTAGGTGAGAAAGCGAGTGACAGCACAGGGCCACGATGGCCTGTAAAGAGGCGAACAGACGCCCCCTGCTGGGTGCTCCAGAGTCGGACAGTCTTGTCTGTGGAACCAGTGGCTAAATAGTTGGAGTTTGGGTGGAATTTGACACAGTCAACGTCAGAAAGATGCCCAGCGTAGAGCCGCAGCGGGTAGGTCCGGGAGAATGTCCAGAGGCGGGCGGTGCGATCGTGGGAGCAGCTGGCAAAGTAAAGGCTGCAGGGGCTGACGTCCACATCCCACACTGGGTAGACGTGACCCTGGTAGAGCACTGTGTTGGTGAAGCTGCCCAGGTCCCAGTAGCGAATGGTTGTGTCCTCGGAGCACGAGAGTAAGCCGGAGCTGTCTGTGAGGAAGGCGGTACGAAACACCGGGCCGCTGTGACCTCGCAGCGTCTTTATCTCGCTGCCGGAGCTGTCTTCTTCATCTACCTGGGAAGAAACAATGAATTACTTTATATCCTGCTAGGTAGCTTACTCTATGATAATCTACATAATTTATTAGGGCTTGAGTATGAAGCATGCAAAGGCCCTATCGTAATCACGCCATTTCTTATTTTTCCCTCAAATTAAATGCCTTTTTGAGGGCCGAAACATGCTCAAAAACTCATGAAAAGTGTTCACGTCTGTGGTGTTTTTAAATACATTTAATTCTTTAATAATCTTGGTCTTTTGAGCCATGAGATGAATATTGTTTCTACCTCTTGGCTGCTCCTTTTAAGAGTCATCAGAGGAGATAATCTGCCTCCATCCCACCCTATCCCTAGCATCCTCTTCTGTCACACCAACTCTCTGCAGTCTTCCTCTTTTCTTCCTGCCTGGCAGCTCCATATTCAACATCCTGTGTCCAATATATTTACCATCCCTCCTCTGTACATGTGAAAACCATCTCAATCTTGCCTCTCTAAACTTGTTGCCAAACCGCTCCACCTGAGCTCTCCCTCTGAGACACTCATTTCTGATCTTGTCCTTTCTGCTCACTCCCAATTAAAACCTTAACATCTCCGCCTCCTGTCTTCTTATCGGAACCACCATCACCAAAACAAACCACCCATCGACCAGCCACGGACTAGATCTGGCCCATTTTCAGTGTTCTCGGCCCAGACCACTACAGTACAGGCAAATAATTGGGTGCCTACTCACAGCCAAACGCTAATGTGTTGTAAGCTGATTTTCCTTTGTACATCTTGTCAGTTTTAGTTCTTAGAAAAAAACAAACAAACAAACAAAAAAAAATCAGTATCAGCAGGTCACACTTACCAAACAAAAAGTTAAAAAACAAAATGGGGAACAACCAAGAAAATTGCAACTGGAGCATCTCTACTCAATAACATCTCGTCAACCTTCGCTTTCCGGACACTTCTCCACCCGCTTCACCCTGCCTTCACCTCTCGTGTCTTTGGTTGGTTTGACCCCAGGTATTTAAACTCATCTACCTCCACTGCCTCTGCTTCTTGCATCTGCACCTGTCTCCCTCTCATTCACACACACACACGTTTTCTGTCTGTCCTCTAATGACTTTCATAAACTAAGAAATAAAAAAGAACAAAAAAAAAAAATGATATTATGATAATAATCAATAGTCTACTCACTTCCTCCTCCAGTACATCACATGCCAGGTGGATGTGTGACACATCAGCCTGATGGGGTCTGGCCTTAAGCTTTCTGGCACGGAGGCTCCACAGCTTCACCGTGGAGGTGTCAAACCCACCAGCCAGCAGCCGACTGTCAGCGGAGACCTCAGCGGTGTTCAGCATCTCCTCGGTGTGATGGAAGGCGTAAAAACAGACTGTGGTGAGTGAGGGGGGTCCCTCACGAACCTTCTTGATGCAGTCCTGCAGAGCCTCAAGGGCTGCCTCGTTCTGCGGGATTCCCGCTGGGACCTCCACCCTGTCTCCACCCTCCGCTCCATCCACTCCCGCCCACGAGGAAGTGGAGTTCGGGGCGGCTGTCGACCCACTAGCAGCTCCATAGAGCTGGTAGTCTGTCCGCCTGGAGGCACTGACCTCCACCTGCAGGTGTGCGCTGAGAGCCCTACAGAGGGCGCTGTTGTCCTCACTCTGCAGGTAACGCAGCAGGTAGCTGTAGGCTGGCTCTGTCAGGTGAACCACATATTTGTGCTCTAGGAAAGCGCTCAGCTTGGGGTTGGCTGCAATGTCCTGTAAACTGAGAACATGGCGGAGCTGCTCTATGATGGCACGCTGCTCGCTGTCCTGAAGAAAGGCGCCATGGAAACGACTGTAAAAACCATCTACAGCCCCCTTCAGTCCAAAACGCACCATGTCCAGGTGGAGGTAGACGAAGAGCGGATAGAGGATGCTGCTCACCTCTTTTGCCCAGGATATGTCTGCTTCTATTCAGTAGAAATAAAAAAGTATTATGAGGCTTTTGTAATAAAAAACAAGGTCACAATGCACCCAAGGAGAACTCATGACTTGAATGCTTTAAAAACTACTCGAACTTACAGCAAATATTTTACCTGTCTGAACATTTCTGAACAACACATAAGGGTGTTAAATACAAAAGCACAACTATCAGACAATAATGCAAATATTTAAAATTGTAGCAGTATGTAATCTATCATGTTTCATAAAGAAAATCCAATAATAGCTCACAACCTTTGTGTCTTTCTGCCCTTTGTTTTGGATTATCCATTTGTCTTGCTGCTTGTGTGGTCCTCTTGTTTTGTTGTTGAACTGCCTGTTTTCTACTTGCCTAATGTTCCTGTGCAATACGTCATGTTACCCATGTAATGTTTGCTGTCACATGTTAAGTTTGTTGTGTAAAACTTTTCAGGTAATGTATTTAACAATTACAAAAAAAACAAGCAAAACTAAAATGTATCCATTATATTTTATATACTGTTTTAATCTTTTGTGTCTTAGAGTGACAAAAATGGAGATGTACCACTATTTAAGTGGGACTTGGGAGTAAACTATAGGAACACAAACACTCACAGATTTGCAAGTCCAGACTCATCTTAAACTCAAAGTGTAGATCTCCTACCTGAGAGGAAGGTGCGCAGCTTGGAATACTGAGTCTCATATTGCTGTGGATCATACTGGCAGGGTGCAGCAGAGACGATGTTGGAACATCCTGACTCTGTCTGCACTGCTCAGACATAGAGGAAGAGGATAAGGGAGCAGAAATACAACCAGGAAGTGTTAATTACACAGAATGCCCACATTCAAAGTGTCAGATGCATTACACGCATACACTGCATTTTGATAGTAGATCCTTTTTCTTAATCAATTATCCTAGAGTCACAGGTGAGCTGGAGCCTAATACCAACTGTCACAAGTACACCTTGGAAAGGCCACTAGTTTATCACAGAGCTAAACCTGAAAAACAGAAAACTACACAGTCTCATATTCACACCTATGGCCAATTCACAATAACCAGTTACCTAACACTTGTTTCTGGACCATGGGACGAAATGGGGAAAACCCAAGCAGGCCCAGGAAGAACGTGCAACTCCACATGGAAAGCCTCTGGCTAGCCACAAGGTGCAAACCCATGCTCCTGTGAGGTGACAGTGCTAAGCTTTGCGCTGAAGCCAGTCTATCTTAATTGGTAGTTCAAAGACTGCCTAGTACATACTGTGTGGTATGTAGTGTTTTCATGTGATCAGTCTTTTCTCAATACTCTGTGGCTGTGCGCTCAATTCATCATCTTCAGCTTACCCGTGAGGCTGGCAGCCATCTCTTCGGGTGACTGGTAGAGCTTGGCTCCTTTCAGGGAGCCGTCAGTGTCCACATACTGCCTCCTCTTCAGGTACTGAGTCACGGCATACTGGATCTGCTCAGTGCGAACCCGCTTCATGACCTGACAAGCACAAGCTACACAGTGTCAGACACCTGGCACGTTTCACATCACCTTCTCTATCATGCTGGCAAGAAGTCGGAAGCACATACTGAGCGTTTTTTTTTTTGTGTTTTTTTTTACACAATGGACTACGAAAAAATGATGCATGCCTGTGACTCAACTAAAAATTCCCATTCATCATCTCCATAACCAAATTAACCCTCTTGAGCGCAGCATCTTCTAGTAGCTAATTACATAGCAAAGCCATGCTGACGTGTTTACGTTCTAATTACTACAAACGGCCCAGCTAGCAGTACAAAAATAAGTGCCACCTATCCTGAAAGTCAGCAAAGAATTGGGAATCCAGTTTAAAGCTATCAAGTTTCGACATTAGAGGATGCCTACACCAAGCTAACTGGCTATCTTCCTAATGCTAGAAGAGGGCCTGGCTGCTCCAAACTTTTAGCGGGATTAATTCAGTTCCGCGAAATCGCTACTTACTGCATAACGTGTTGTTGTCCGTCTTCAGTTACTGTGTCCAAAACGACCGCCTTTTAATGCGTCACACTATCCAACTATAGCTACTATGCCAACGTCGTTCGCTGCCGCTCCATCGTGGTTATCCGACCCCGTCAGACTACATTAAATTACGCTAGCTAAAGTAGCTAAGCTAGCTCGCCGCTCTCATCTTTGATCAGCAATAACTGTCGTTGATCTACTACTTATGCCTGGCTTCTCGTTTCAAGTATAAGACTAAATCTATCGATAATCGATTTCTTGAAATAAAAAAAAAAAACCTCAAACTTGTGGTATTTTATTCCGTTGATCAGATAACAGTCATACAATTATTGTCAGATTAGTAATTGATAAAAGTAGACCGCTATGAAGAGGTGCCTTGAGTAGTCTGGAGTCTGCTAGTGATCTGATGTCCGCTTGTTGAAAAATGTATGCAGCATAAATTAGCAACTTAAAGTTCAAACTTTTCATTTTTGAAGGAAAATGCTACTTAAGGCTACTTAATAAATCAGTATGACTTGTTTACAGTAAACACATAATAAGACTGTGTTAAGCATCATGTTTGGGTAGTAGTTACTTAATTGCGGTTACATGTAATCGCAATTATGTAATCAGCTTACCAAGAAAAGGCAACCTTGAAAAAATATATAATTAGAGTTTTGTCATATTGTCAAGAAGTATTTCATCACATTTCATTAGACCTTTAAAATATGGTAAAACTCTTACACAAAAGAAACAGTACACTACACTTTAGTAAAAGTCCTTTCCGCCCATTCATTCATCGATCCATTTCCTTAAGCGCTCATCCAGTTCTGGGTTG
>JASGAU010365662.1:0-10000 GCA_030220045.1 Australoheros facetus
TGTTTATCTCATTCTCCATACTTTTCTCTTCAAGTTAATCTTGATTTCATCTGTGCAGAGTTTTATTTCAGAACTGTGCAGAACTTTTAGATGTTTTGAGTCCAAGTCTAATCTGGCTTTCCTGTTCTTGAGTGTAACCAGTGGTTTGCACCTTGTTGTAAACTCTCTGTATTTCCACTCATGAGGCCATCACTTGAATGTAGACTTTGCCAATAACACCTCTACTTTATCGAGAGTGTTCTTTCAGGCCTTTTGGTGTTGCTAAGCTGGCCAGTCCTCCTTCTAAAGAATGCACCAGATTATTGATTTGGCCACTCCTATCCCCTGCTTTCTCTCTGACAGTTGTTTTTTGGGCTTAGTGATGGTCTCCCTAACTTGCACCGACATCTCTTTGGACCTCATATTTAAAATTACATTAAAAAGCTATGAAATACAAATCCAATATACTTTGCTTGTCAGTCAATTGTCCCATTACTTTTGAGCCTCTGAAAAAGGCTGTATTTCCTAAATGGTTAATACAATACTTCAAAAGAAATCCCTTTAATTAATCAGAACTTGCACAGTCTGTTGCACACACTGTACAGTACACTGTACTTAATGATTCTAGTTGTTCATTTGTTTTTGTATTTCTGTTAGTCATTATCTATCAGACTATAGGGCTAACACAAATTCTTAAATAACAGTCAAACCTGTGGTGACAGGTTTGACACACACACACACTCTCTCCCAAAATAAAATTAATGACCAATCAGTCCAGATTCCAAGTCTGAGTTTTATACATTTGAATTAAGTATAACTCAAAGAAGATTAAGAAACACATATTCAGACGCACATTACCCAAGACATGCTGAAATAGTTTGTAGAAATCTGCTCAACATTTTCTGCTCTTTCTGGTAAAAGTCACATCACATTTCTGGTAAACAGGCTTGCAGTATGTTTGGGGACTCTAGCACTTTCCTGTCTCCCTCATCTTTCTCTCTTTCTTGTAGCACTGCTGTTTTCTGCTGTCTTAGTTTTCATGATTAGTTTCATTAAACGTTCTGTCTTTGGTGCCCTTTTGTCTGTGGCATTTTTAACTAAATACTAGAGAGATGAGAAGGATGGTAGCTAGAATAATGACACAGCAATACAATTAAACTGCACAGGCTGAACAAATAGCCTCTATTTTCTCATTTTCTTCGATCTGGTGTCCAGACAACAAAGCAAACTTAACTTACAAAGGATATATTTTCGTTATTTGGCTTCACTAAGCCCAGCAACCTCAGTCACAGTAGGCAGTGGTCCTCAGTGAGGTATGACAACTCAGTTTTTCCTGAATCCAGCTGTATGTTCACGTAAAAAGGAGGCAAACACGGGTAGGTCTAGAGGTACATAGAGCATTTCTTAGAAATCTTATAAGTCAGGCTAAAAGCAACAAAACTGCAAATATAGTTACACAACCGTGTGAATACAGAAGTTAACAGATTTTTCTAGATCACTGCCACATTATTAAGACACGCGCTGCTAATGGCTATAATCTAATTTCTGGTTTTATTTGATGGTGTTGAGCTCCCTCTAGTTGTCACTGTTGAGTTACATAAGGTAAAAGTCAGTGTAAGATGCTACTGAACTGCAGCAAGTGTGCAACGATAGATGGATAAATGTCTCCTTTTTATAATTTTTATCTCCAAAAGATTTTAATATGTTTAAGAAAGCATCTTGATTTTTTTTTTTTAATGCTGGGCTGTTCGAGTAGTTACAGCTAATTAATTTTCTGTTTCTGCATAAATATCATCTAAGACACCAAAAAAAAATTTTTTAAATTAAAAATTAAATTAAAAAAAAAAAAATAATAAAAGCAAACCCTAATGACTAAATGCTTCAGATAAGTGCTGATCTTTCCTGCAGATTAACTCGGAAGAAGATTTTTCAGTACCGGTGCTCACAATCCATTGACCTCTGGGATGCTGAGGTGGCTTTCCGCACATGGACTGTGTGCTTCAGGTCCTCCCAAAACATTTGTTTTGGATAAGTGTTACAACTTTGATCTGGCCAAAAATGCTAGCTTTCTTTGCTTTTCTTTGCTGGTACAACTGAAAAATCATTGCTCCATGAATGATTACAAGCAACACTGGCCTAGATATGCTTTCTTTTTGCAGCCCTACTGTTGCTTAGAAGATACCAGGGGTATCTTTGTGACCTTCTAGGCTATTACATGCTGCACTCCTATTGTGATTTTTGCTGGTTTGATGCTTCTGAGGAGGGAAACAATAGTCCTGCATTTACTTCATTTGTATGCCGTCTTTCTGATGGTGCAGTAGGTAAGTCCAAAATCTTCAGAAAAGGTTCTGTAAATAATTTCTAGTCTGATGAGCATTAATAAATATTAATAAACTTTTCCGAAGTCCTCATAAATCTGTTTACTTTGTGCCATGATCTTAAATGCATTATGAAGATCAGACGTTTAACAAATCCCTCTTCTTTAAATAAGAACAGGTGGCCACTGAGATGTGATTGTCACCTCATTCACTGAAAGCACTTTTCTCTAATTTACCTTGAAATTTACTTCTAATTCTAAAGGTTAATATACTTTTTTTCCCAATATTATGCAATGATGAATAATTTCTTCCTCAAAGATAAATAACATCTAAGAAAAAAAATTTTCTTTTCAAGCACCAAAGCTATACTGGGTCGCTGTCTGTTGAGTTTGCACTGACTTGTCAGAAGAGGACTGAAAAAACACTAATTATAAGAGAGTATTCCATTTAATTAACGTGTTGCTTAGATTCATCCTCCAAGTGTACAGGATAATTTTAGAAGTATGCTAGAACCCTGGCCCAACAGTCTTGGTAACAAGCATAGAGCAAATTTAAAAATATGATTTAAAATAATCAGAAGGCTTTCTAAAAGGTCAACCCTGCTTTAATATTTCAATCAGTCTCTGTTTTAGGATTATATTGATTTAAAAGGAGTAAAGAATGATGAAATTGCTTGTGACCCACTCAGAAAACTATCACCTGCTGACCAATCAGCTGTACTAAGTGCTGATCTGCTGCTGACTACTACCTTGAAAACCCAAGGTTACCTCACTAACCTTAAATTATGCTTCGTCACTCAACTCACAGACTTTCCAAAAGAAGTGAAATATTATGTAAGTCCAGTCTACTGTAGCAGTTGGAGAGAGAGATCTATCAAACTGGCAGTTCTAATTTTCTCCACAGAGAGGGCAAAGGCAGTAAATAATTACAGCCAACACAGATGGTGTTCCCTGCCTGCCAGAGGTGGCTGGAGTTGGATATGATCCTTCAAATCAGTGTTGAGGCATTAGCTGCAACCCCAAAAAATACAGGACACATTCCCATTACTAATGATGTGTATTGCAAGAAAGATGCTGGGGGCTTTGCCTTCTTTATATATATATATATATATATATATATATATGTATGTATGTATGTAAAGATTTCTCAATGGCAATCTCTGAATTGAAATACATCTTGTTTTATGATTATTGAAGAAAGACAGCGCTATCATTGCATCAGCTATAGCCTCAGATTGACCAAGAAAAACAAAGACTGTCTAAAACAGAGCTTTGCAAACTGATACATTTAAAGAAAATAAAAAACAGAGATACTAAAGATGTTTACATCTTTGTCTCAAGGCCAACATTCAATATTTTTTTCCTCTTTCTGTTATTGTTTTAGTTATAAAATATGATTTCCTTTGAACCGTTAACCAATAGCTGTAGGAAGACTTTAATATATATACATATCCTGGTGGAATTTATGATTCTTTTTTTATATTTTTCAGAGAATATGAATGATAACAAAAACTTTCCTTTTACTCATGGTTAGTGGTTGGATGAAAAGCAAAACAATTGTGTTTGCCTTTTTAAAACCATAATGATGACAGAAACTACCCAAATGACAAAGTTTAAATACCCTGGAAGAGTGTGTGTGTGTGTGTGTGTGTGTGTGTGTGTGTGTGTGTGTGTGTGTGTGTGTGAAAAGTCAGTGATTTCTGGGCTCCTGATAGACCCCTGCATGTTTCATCCAGTGCTGCACTGATGTTGGATTCTGAGCTACGAGGAAAGAAGAAGAATGATCAAAGGATCTGCAGGTGAAGATACTTGAACTTTATAAAACAGGAATAGGACAAAAAAATATCCAAGGAATTGAGAATGTCAATCAACAGTGTTCAAACTCTAATTAAGAAGTGGAAAATAAGGGATTCTGTTGAAAGCAAGCCACGGACAGGTAAACTAATAAAAGATTTCAGCCATGACTGCTAGGAAAATTGCTCGGGATGCAAAAAAAAAAACCCCACAAATAATTTCAGCTGACACACAGGACTCTATGAAAAGAATGTGGTGTGGCTACTTCAAGATGCACAATAAGGGGGCACTTAAAGAAAAATGGGTGCGTGTTCGAGTTGCTAGAAGCCAGCCATTACTGCATCAGTGCCACAAAGCAGCCCGCAAACAGGCTCTGTACTGCAAAACAGTACAGAGACAAGCTTCAAGACTTTTGGAACACATTTATTTGGAGTGATGAGACCAAAATTGAAGTTTCTGGCCACAACAAGAAACACTACATTTAAAGGGGAGTCAACAAGGCCAATGATGAAAAGTACACGATCCCTACTGTGAAACACGGAGATGGATCGCTGATGTTTTGGGGACGTGTGAGCTACACAGTCACAGGGAACTTGTTCAAAACTAATGGCAAGATGAATGCAGCATGTTATCAGAAAATATTGGAGGAAAATTTGCACTCATCAGTATGATTGAGTCCCTTTAGGGAGATCACAAACAAGAAGTTCATGCAAGACAGCCCAATAATTCACAGGAACTGGAGGCATTTGCAAGAAGAATGGGCGGCTTTAGCATCTGAGTAAAATAAAGTGCCTCAGCCACAACTACCACACAAGACTTCAAGTTGTCACTGATCTAGATAGATAGATAGATAGATAGATAGATAGATAGATAGATAGATAGATAGATAGATAGATAGATAGATAGATAGATAGATAGATAGATAGATAGATAGATAGATAGATAGATAGATAGATAGATAGATAGAAAGAAAGAAAGAAAGAAAGAAAGAAAGAAAGAAAGAAAGAAAGAAAGAAAGAAAGAAAGAAAGAAAGAAGACTGTCTAAAAAAATCTGCTTCTAGAGACTTTAGATTCCTTTTCAGGAAGCCACTTGGGGATACAAGATAAATTGTATAATTAAGTAAAGACAATGATGCCGGTTCAATTTTAATTCAGCACACCCCGCCCATCATTATCTCTAAAATACTTCCAGCAGGAACAGAAGAGCACTAAGAGGCTACATCTTAACATTAGAACCCACATTCAATCAGGCCTTCAGCAAGCAGGCCTTCATCATCTGGCTTTGACTAAAAAGCTAGAAAAATACATACAAATTTCTAACCCATGGCACAATCTTAGACACATGCACTTTCAAAGAAGAAGGCATTAATATACAGTAACGTACACACAAGGAAAGAGAACAGGATGGAATTTTCCATCCGAAACCCTTTTAGATTCAGGGGCTCTGCCTGGGTCATAAATGGGTCTAGTCTAAGGTGACTAGCCCTCAAGGATCTCTTTAGATATAGCTTGTGTTTGTCAACCAAAGAGAGGGGGACCAGTGGAAAATTACCAGTCCCGCATTCAGTCACGCAAGCACACATGCACACATACAAACACACACACTTGATCGGGACCACCTGTAGCCACATATCTATCTCGCTCAATGGTTATGTGGCAGCTTGCGTTTTAATGGGCGAGGGTGCGGGGGGCATGGTTGCGTTGTCAGGACGCACCAACCCGCAAACTACGCAAACGATGACACTGGATGATGTTCGCATCCGTGCACATTTCCAAGAAAACACCGGTGACACGTCTAGCGTGTGACATGTGACTGTGGGTGTATGAGTGAGTGCACAGTAAGCTTTAAAATGCTTTAACAAAATAAATCTGTGTATGAGTGCTGTGTTCATGTTTGTAATCCGCACATCTCTAATATGCTGGAGCACAGAGAGATGAATGCCTCTACAATGATTCCCAGAGGTGTTCCTGTCATCTACACTTAAGGTTAGCGATGCAGCAGACACAAAGACATGAGAATGCCAGAGAAACTAATACAGCATTCATTAGCAGTTTAATGGCACACTGCAGCAAGACACATGAAAATCCAAACTAATGCATTACCTGAGTTCCAAGGCAGCTCACCATCATGTGAGTGAGCAGTTTGGCAGCAAACATAGGGAAGCGGGAGCACAGCACGTGGGATATTATGGCCAATGCAAAGCCTGTGGACGGAGAAGTCGGGCTCAGTTGTTAATGATACAGAAACAAGTGATTTATTTGAATTCAGTAGCTATTTATATAAGTGGGGAGCTACTTATGGAAACTCAAACTCTAGGAGAAAGGTTAGAAGAAAAGAAGCCAAAGGAAGAGTGTTGTACCTGAGATACAGATAAATCCTGAGGCATAGAAGGCTTCGTTGTAAGGTGCAAGCATTTCAAACTCAGCATATGCTGTGTAGATAGACAAGTGGGTGCATGCACATTCAACATAATTCCCACTTTCTTTCACAGCCCTGCAGTACTGACCATCTGATGACCAGCTAGAGGAGAGGACAGGAGGGGAGACAATAAGAGACCAGACAGTACAACAGAGTATAACAAAATACTAGCAAAGTAAACAGTAAGAGCAACGAGCCTATTACCATGCCTATAGTTGTGTGTAATTTGTTCTCTGGCACAGCCATGGTTGTGTTAGATTCAATGGCACTGTGATTTTGAGTCTCTGCCTCTCTCTTGCTCCATGTTTTTCTCTCTCTTGATATCACTTGTATAATCAGTTTTACTTCCTGGGATACGTCCTCCAAGTAGCCGTTCTGTCCAATTCAAACCTGCCAAAAACACCATGTTCCTGCCAACTTCAATTCACTCCCCAGGAATGTCCTCAACAAAGTGACTCCAAGTAGGATGATTCAGAGTGCAAAAGACTGAATGTGCAGATATAAAGCAGAAAAATTTGACATCGGCCACAGAGAGTCCTTACTGAGAGGACGAACTTGGACCTGTGCCTTTCATTTAGCAAACTGTCACCCAATTAAGTATTAGGGGGATAAATGACGGTTCTCTTTAGTTGCTAATGAATATGTGTAATCTTAAATGGAGGGAAATAGTAATATTGTTGAAATATAAAGATATATTCTCTTATATAAAATATAAATAATATGGAATATAAATTTCATCTAGTAAAAAATACTTTAGTAGGCATACAGTAGAATAAAAAAAACCTCAGCAACTGATATCAAGTAACACAAAATAAATTTTGGTTGCATTATCAAGAATTAAAATATTTTGAATGTTATATATACCTTGAATGGTGGTGTACTATTTTAGTCTACCTAAGGAATAGTTAAGTTTGAATCTGATTTCATGTGTCTGTGGCACATTACCTTGCAGTGGTCTGGTTCCAGAGAAGGCATTGAGACTGGCCTGGTTTAACCTGCTGACCGGGGCTGTGGACACGATACACCACCTCATTGCCATCTTCCAGAGGTCGTGACCCTCTGCCCTGGAGGCTAGCTGAGAATACCTACATATAACCAGATACAACATAAGAGGGTTCAGTTGCAGACTCAACACAAGATTAATGGCTGTCATTTCAGAGCAATGCTGCCACCTGCTGTTCAAAAAGAAACCCCAATAAATTTTAACATTTTGACAACTGCACATACGTTTCAAATGAAGTCAGTATCCTAGCACCTACCTTCCCATTGAGAGCAGTGGCTGTATTGCTAGTGAGAAACCAATGTTCAGTTCTAAACTCAGTCAGCTGAATCCTGCTGAGATTGCTGCAGTCTGCAGTTAAACCTGATGGTACTGCCAGCAGGGTATCTGGGAGCTGGAAGAAGTCTCCATTAAGGCCCCTGAACTTGTGCCCATTAATTTGTGTGGGGTACCACTGGAAAGCAGAGATGGTCATATATGGACATGTTTCCAGAATTGTGCCCTTTCTGGAGAAGAATTTTAAAAAGAAAAATTCCAAGCATGAGTGACTTTATTCCTCATCTGTATTACAATAACATGTAACATGCAATTCTTCACTCATTGACACTCACATCTCACACTGAGTATGTCTAAGGAGGGAGAATGCAAATCGTTCCACCACCTCAGCAAGGTGGCTGAGGCCTCGAGTGTCGATTCGGCTGGAATTGGCCAAGGCGCACAACAAGTCATAGGTCAGATTCCGGCTGCTGTCTTGTAAAGGAGCCCTTTCTGCCTCCAAAAGCACCTGGCTCAGGAGAAAGAGTGGGTGAGAAAGCCTGAGAAGCAACAATGCATGAATGCAACTGCCAGTCTTTGAGTAAACTAGTGTTGAAATTATCTTTTTCAAAGCACTCCTTTGAATTACTTTCTTTGGTTTAGGGGTTATAAAGCTTGTGTGTGCTCTATACTGAATTAGAATACTGTCTCTAAATATGCTCCCATATATTCTGTTCATTCTCTTAGACAGCTGGTTAAGAAAAAATACAATAAATAGATTCTAACTTCAACTTTGTGATAGCATCAGTCTTGAGAACTAAGACTTTTCAAATGACAGACTGGTCAGAGTAGTTTACAGGAGGTGATATATGCCTAGCTAACAGACACAAACTACAACACTGACTCACATTCACATGCAACCACACACATTGTGGAATATTTTATGCACTTATGAAGTATAAAAAAATCTACTATTTGTTTGATGCAACTAACAAATGATTGGACTCACCTTTCTCAAACCTTCAAGCACAGCAATCATCTGTTCACTAGTAAGAGGTGGAGTGCCTTTATTCACCATCTCCCGCAGCACCTGATTCAATATAGGAGGGTCAAGAGGCTGATGCAGTTGGTCCAGTAAGACCCAGACAGCTTCACTTGCTGCATTTGACACCAGAGTCACATTAGCCAGGCCAAATTGATTGTGTATTGTGGCGCCTCCTGTAGGATTGTATAGCTCCACTTGGAAGCGCTTAGGTGTGGGTAAGGACGAGGCGTTTTTAGGTGTTAAAGAAATCTCCAGTGATGTGTTGTGGTTGCCAACATCAAAAGTTAGTCGGCCCTCCTGTTTAGGGAAGTCCATCCCTTCTTTAGCAAGCTGGATTGTAAATGGACCTACCACCTCTTCTCTGGGAAGCTCCTACAAAATGAAAAAAAAAACAACAGTAAACTCTGCTTGATTTAATTAAAGCAGCAAGTGTAGGAATAAAGGAAATAATAATAGAGTTATGTAACCACAATCATACTAAAAAGAAAAAAAGATTAAAAGTGACACAACTTATAAACTTCTCAGCTGAAAACAGTGAACAAATCACACATCAGACTCTTAATGGCACAATTTCCATTTGTATACAATGATCTAAACTGCAAATAAGCACATGTAGAACAATGAAGCTGATCATTAGGGTGAAAGCAACAAAAATGTTGGGCTTTTATTATTCAGCAAACCTGGTGTCTCACAATGCTTTGAGAGATGAAAGCGGATGAAGCAGCCATGGAAGGTTTTTGATTTGATTTGATTTATTTTTTTTGAGTGCACTCAACAATCTTTCATCTCCAGTTTTGAAAAGTCTGATGCTTTCTGCCCTGGGGGGTATGTGCAGATATCTTTAATCATAATCCCTCATCGAGAAGGTAGGTGAGGATGAGATTAAAGAGGGGAGGGGAAGCGGTTAACTTTGGTCTCTCTGAACTTCATCAACAAACCATTGCTTTTATTAATCTATATGAACAGCATTACTGAAGGACACAACAAGAGGCACCAAAATGTAGTTTTATATTTCAGGAAAAAGTTAACATAAAAGTTCAGAATCACCACACCTCTACAAAAGCCTAAAACAAATTACAATAACATGGTAGAGTAAGTTTTGGTACTTAGCTGTTCAATAATGGCTTCAATAATAAAAATCAGATTGGTAAATGAACAGATATGTGCCAATTAAAGTCAACAAGGCAAAT
>JASGAU010365665.1:0-12913 GCA_030220045.1 Australoheros facetus
ACCGAGGGCAACTCCAGACTGGAACAGAGTCCAGCCCTTCTCCAGGAGACTGGTTCCAGAGCCCAGGCCATGCGTTGAGGTGAGCCCGACTATATCTAGCCGGTATCTCTCAACCTCACACACTAGCTCAGGCTCCTTCCCTACCAGAGAGGTGACATTCCATGTCCCAGTAGCCAGTCTCGATAGCCGGGGATCGGTCTGCAAGGGCCTCCGCCCTTGGCCACTGCTCGACACAAACTGCACCCAACCCCTACAATGCCTCCTGTGGGTGGTGGGCCTGCAGGAGGGCGGGCCCATGTGTTCTTTGGGCTGGGCACCACAGGCTAATGCCCGGCCACCAGATGCCCTTCCTCGAGCTCCCTCTCCAGGCCTGGCTCCGGGGTGGGGCCCCGGTAACCATATCCCATGCAGGGTAAACAGTTCCCTTGTTGGCATTTCCATAGGGGTTTTCTGAACCGTTCTTTGTCTGGCCCCTCACCCAGGACCAATTTGCCATGGGAGACCCTATCAGGGGACAAGCCCCTGGACAACATAGCTCCTGGGATCACTGGGACACACAAACTCCTCAACCATGATAAGGTGGCAATTATCATCCCTTCCAAAAAAATCAATATGAACAAAGAAGTGCTTCCACTTAGTTACACTACAATATTTTTTAATTGTTAATTTTTAACTGTGTGAAAAAACAGTTCTTAGCCACTAAACATGACAATGTAGAAAAAAATAGGGGGTGGTAAATTTAAGCATTTTTTATATATTTATTACTGGGCTGTAACACATAGAAACATAGAATAGTTTCATAATAGAATTTTTAAGTGGGTTCAACTTTGCGTGTGTGTGTGTGTGTGTGTGTGTGTGTGTGTGTGTGTGTGTGTGTGTGCTTTTGTAGAAAAGATGGAGGCATTCAAAATCATAGAAAGGGCAGTGTGACCCTATCAGCACTGAGGCTTCCCAATTTTGATGTATGGTCCAATGAATCACGAAGGATGAACAGTTCCATTGGTTTTCTCATCAATACCTTTCCTCACCATACCGCTGTCTTTTCATCCAGAAAAAGCTCCATTACTACAAACAGCTTTCTGACCTCTAAAGGATAAACACTGACAGATGACCACTGGCACACACGTGTTGTCATCACACCTATTTTGTGTCAGTAAGGTGGATTGCATATAAACTGCTTATACACTGACACTAGTAAGCTTTTAATGGAATACAGTGTATAATGTGGAAACACTGAACTTTATGAATATGAATTAATTGTGTGCACTAGAAGGTATTATAGCTTCTGAATGCTCTGGCTCCTGCAAATTACATTCATATGCAGCTAATTCACAATTAATATTCAAGGTTAATGTTTGCTTACAAACTTACAGGGAGCAATGGTTATTATAGTGCAGCAAATGCTGGTTGCAATGGCAGCCTAGGGTGAATGGTCACATACAGTCTATGAAAATTATGCTCACTCAAGTCATTTCTAACCATTATAATCTTTCCAGAACAAGGCATTTTAATTCTCAGAATTTTAAATTCTGAGAGCAACAATCCTCAGCACAAAAGTTGTTCTACCACTGAGGTCAAATCAAAGTCCTGACCTTAATCATATAGACATTTTGTGGAATGGCCAGAAGTGAGCAGTTCATGTTAGAAAACCCACAACATCCCAGAGAAATGGGCTAAAATGTCGTTGAGCTGGTGTGCAGATCTGATCTACAGTTACCAGAAACACACCAGTCGCATCCAATACTATAAGCAAAGGTTCACATAGTTTTTTTCCCCTCACAGTTAGTGAGTGTAGTATTAGATAATTATCCTCAGTAATTAAATGAAAAATTCCTATATTTTTCCTTACGCTCAAGCACCATTGTATCTATCCAGAGCAGCAATATTACAGTCATGCTACTCCTGAGTTACCATAAAAATCTGAACACAGAGTGCAAGCAGTAACTGATAAGTTCTTTGAATATTTCTTATTCTTATTTATTCCTTCAGTGCAACAGGCTTACAGTGGAATTGCACTAATGTTTATGACGTGGAGTTGATCCACTGCCACTTCTGTATTTGACCACAAAAAGTTAAAGTTTACTTTCATCTCATTGGTTTGAGAGCTCTGAAAAGCTGATGAAGCAGTAAAAATGAATAATAATGAATAGAAGGGAATGGCATTGCACTTGCGTGTCAGTGAGTGCAGAATACAAGACAAAAGCTTACACTATTGTGTAGGTGCAAGGCATTCTGAGTGAATACTGAATGCTTCATAAATTAATAATTTTCTGTCTCATTTTGCTGCAGGAATAAATTGTCTCATCTTGTCTTTCACCCATATGCACGTTCACGCAGTATTTTCACAACCTGCTACACAAACACTAATCTCCACAAGTATATGAGATAGCCCCGCTCATATGCACACATTAAATTTATCATCTTTAAAGATGTCATTTCAGTACTGCAGGGCAGCTGATGACTGTGCAAATGTTCTAGCTTTAAGACAGGCAGTTCGATGAAGCATGGTGGATCAAGGCTGAACCAGAGAGTCAAGACACGCTGCTGAAAAATTAATGACCAAACACAGTCATCTACATCATGTAAACACTACAAATAAGATGTCTCTATCAGCAGAAAGCAGAAACAGAGCAGGTTAACGATCTAGTTTTTATGGGTGGTGCTGAACAAAGGCAGTGAGCCTGAATTATGCAGCAATCTCAGCAACAGGCATGAGCTAGTTATGGCTGGTGTTGCTCCTAATGTGAGTTTCTTGTGAAAACAAACCCTATGAGTACACAGTGCAACACTTGGAGTTACATGGAGCCTCATTTCATAGACACACAGGCAGGCAGACACACAAATTTGTGCTTAATGTACAAAGCTGGTGAACCTATGGCATAACTTTCCTCAGGGGAAATATGGTGGAAGAAAGTTTCTGTGCAAAAGTAATTTAAACTTTGTGTATAAAATGATCATATCTGCAAATGCAAAGTCAAATAATGCAAAATAAAACTGATTAGTAAGGCTTACAAAGAAGACTTAATTAAGATGTGAAAGGGTTTAAGCAATAAAAGATAAATGAAAATGAATAGGATAGAAAGTGAAGTTTCTTTCTTTTTAGCCAATTATCAGTAAGACTAAGCATGTTTGTATATGACAGTGGAATTAAATGGTATCTGCTTTAATTATTAAACTATATATTATTGTTTCTGTAATAGCATATATTTATGTGTGAGTAGCCTTTTAAAAAATGTGTTTTTTGGGGCTGCCAGAAAGTTTGGTAACTACTAAGCTATCCACCAACTTTTGTTCGTAAAAGCAACGACACATTTACCGATGCAATTTTAAAATTGGTGTCACCAAAAGCCACAGTTGTTATGAAGCAAAAAAAAAAAATTAGTTGTACAGACTAAAAATATTATTTTGTACCAGCTGCAAACTTTTTTATTTCTGTTTGGGTATTTTATGGGAGTCAGTGGGATTGGTTTGCTGTTTGAGCCAGCTTCAAGTGACATTAGACTAACTGCAGCTTTTTTCAATTAATTTATGGCCACCAACAATCTATTTACAGACCATACGTTTTAATTTTGTTTTTCTTTTTCTTGTTTTCGTTTTTTCGAGTCTACATTTTCATTAACTCATAGAAGTTATCTCTTAGGCACATTTATCTTCACCTTGATTTGTGCTGCCTCTGTATGTCACCTAACCTTAGGAACATGTTTGTTCCTGAAGTTTAATTGATGTAACTTGCAGACATGGTCATGGTACATTTCAGACTAATTTTAAAAAATAAGTGTAGAGAATGACAATGTGCAAGAGCCTGAAATCATATTTACCTCATTGTGAAAGCGAAAGAAGTCTGAAATTAGTCCCCAATTTATAGTGCAGTCCCATAAACAGAATCTTGTCCTATTTGGTACACCTGTGTGCCCTCATCACCAGAGCACTGTCCTCATCCCTGCCAGAAGCCTCAGGAGAGCAGCTAGCACTGTCTGCTCTTGTTTTATACATAACCATCAGGCTAATCTAATTACTCTGTGATGGAAAGCAGTCAATTTCACAGTCAGTCAGACACTTCTGCTGCCTAAAAATTGGGGCAACCTGAGTTTGATATATGAGGCAATAACCTGTAATGTAATGAAGTCACCTTCAGTCCAAGACCCCTGTCATTGAAATAATAATGAATTATAACAAGTATAATAGTATTTTGGTTTGACATACTGAGACTCTCTTGCTGTCTCTATCTCTCACCTCTGCGCTCTGTCTTCTTTTCTCTCTCGCTCCTGTTGAAATGAATTTGTTCTTCTTTTTTTTTTTTTTATTTAAGCCTGTTGAGCAGACAGTTTAACTGTTTGCATTAAAGAAGAGACATATGCATAGAGTGAAGTGTCAAATACCTCCAAGACTCAAAGATCACATTATTTTATTCAAGTAAGGTGGAGGGGCATAAAAATGTAATCTTTTCGTTATAAAAGTGTAATTGATAAAAAAAAATAAAGAAAAAAAGGTGCTTATGCTGTGGAGCAAAAGAGAACTGTTTTAAATGCTTTTGGAGAGGCTAAAATGCTCCCTGAATGATGAGGTGATATAAATTTTTTGATAATAATTCAAGAGATGAACACCATTAAAACTGTCCAAAAATACACAAACATGAAATTAAAACATTTTCACTGCAGATCACAACCTCCAATCCATTGATTGGCATTCCTGGATACAAATTTTCTACTTGAAAATGATTTTTCATCTCTCCGGTTGCATATGAACACAAATGGACATGTTCACAAAATTCACATTTTCCATTTTTAAATAGGGGAAAAAAAAAAAAAAGAGTCTGCACTGGAAGGGTTAGATGGGGATGGAAATCAGCTTGTCTCTCAGGATCTCCTCCAAGACCTGGCTCAGGGCATCAGTGAGCTCCTGTCAGAGGTTCTAAGTGGGATTCAGGTCTGTGGAATGTGAGGGCCAATCAATGGATCCAGGAACTGCCTATACACTCTGGCCACAAGAGGCTGGGCACTGAGGAACCCAGAGACCACTGCACCATCATAAGGTCTGATAATGGGTCTGATCATTTCGTCCTGATACCAATAGCAGTCAGGGTAATGCTGATTACCATGCAGAGGTCTGTGTGACTCTCCACGGATATTCCTCCCCTGGCCATCACTGCCCCACTACCAAACCAGCCATTCTGGCATTTCATCGAGAATGTCATCCGTGCTTGGTGTGAACCTGTTCTCATCTATGAACAGAATGGTATGACAGTGGTGGATCAGCCATTTCTGATGTTCTCTGGCAAATGCCAGTTGAGCTCCATGGTGCTGTGCTGTGAGCACTGTTCCCAATAAAAGAAGTCAGGACCTTATGCCACTCTTACTGAGTCTATTTCTGACAGTTTGGTCAAAAACAAACAAAAGAAATGCACAAGAGTAGCCCACTGGAGGTCATTTCGTAGGACTCTGGCAGTGCTTCTCCTGTTCCTCATCGCACATAGGAGCAGATATCAGTCTTGATGCTGGGGCGATGGCTTTTTGCTGACCTGTCCAGTTCTCCTTGTATAATGGTCGATATTCTGGTATCTCCTCCACACTCTTGACATTGTGCTTGGAGAAACAGGAAACAATTCTTGTGACAGCACATAAGGATATGCTATCCTGGAGGAGCTGGAGGAGCAACTGCAACCTAAATGGGCTGCAGGTGCCATCTCATGCTACCAATAATGACAAGAACACTAAGAAAAAGAACATTTAGAGAAAAATCATTGAGCAGGGATAAGGAGAGAGCAATGGTCTGTGGCCTCTTCCTGCAAAACCATCACCTTTTCCAGAGTTGCCTTGTTGTTGTCTCTCTTGTTGTCACTTTTATTTGCACAAAGCAGGTGTAATGGATTCACAAATGGTTTCGCTTTGTAATGGACAGATTGACATCTTTGAAGTTTAAATGATTTTGTATGAGTCTGTGATGATCGAGTGTAAATTAAAAATAAAGTGGGTAGGCGCTCGCCTTGCAGCCAGAAAGGTTGCAAGTTCGAGCTCCTGTCTCCCTGCGTTGCGTTGTGTCCTTGGGCAAGACACTTAAACCACATTGCCTAACGGTAGCGCCGGTCTCTGGCTGCATGACCGCAGATGCTCGTCTCTGGCTGAGTGATCTGGAACGATCATTTCGTTGTGTGCCTTGTGTGCACAATGACAATGAGTTGAATCTAACCTCTAACATCTAACATTTGTAGTGCCAAATACACACAGAATGATTACCTTTTAAACCTACTTCACATCTTTCAGCCCTTTGTTTCAGTTTATTCTTGATGCTTTCTCCAACCATCAAAAACACTGTTTCTCTGTAGCAACAAATTGCCCCCACACAAATTTAGGAACAAGCTGGTTTTTGACATTGGGTCTGTTTGACATAAGCAATGTAATGTTATCTAAAAATAAATTCTGCACTTCTGTTTGGTATTCCCTGCTTTGGTCATGTCCATGAAAACATCTGACAAGATTTTGATAGTCATGAGCAGTATTTTTCCATGTCAACATTTCAGAACATTCATATTGTTCATTCTATTTTCTTTAATAGAATGTGCATGAGCACATTAATATATGTAAATGGTTAGTAATAGTTTTTCCGTAAGGGTTGATAATTCACTTTACTCTTTCACACATTTTTCATTTCAAAGATTAGATTCAATGAAAAAATCTGCGTGTTGGACATTTGAAACCATGTCGATTTTATTAAACAGTTGAACAGGATACAGAATAAAAACAGCTGAGCTCTCTTATTGAGTTTCAGAGTATTTCTCTTTCAAAGAAAGATAACTTTTTTTTTTGTTTAATTTCAATTCAATTCAATTTCATTTGATTTGATTTATACATGTGGTGCCAAAATATAACAGTCACTTCAAGATGCTTTATACTGTCAGGTAAAGACCATACAGTATTAGAGAAAAAAACCTCAATAGTCCCCAACAATCAGACGTCCCCTATTGTGTCATCGACCGTGAGAATAATGTCCAGTAGGGTGTGGGAGGAGAAAAGAAAAGGGAAAGCATAGAGAGACAAGGACAAAATACACACTGTGGGAGAGAGAAGACAAAAATGTAATGGCGTAAACACCTGGTGAATGAAAGAGGTGAGTGGAGAAGAAATGCTGTGTATCAAAATAAGTCTCCTACTACCCTGAGCCTATAGCAGTATGACTAAGCAATGCTACAGGATCACCTGATCCACCCCCCCCCCCCTCTTCCCTCTAAACTTTATCAAAAAGCAAAGTTTGAAGTCTAATCTTAAAACTAGAGAGGGTGTCTGTCCCTTGAATCTAAAATGGGGAGCTGGTTCCACAGGAGGGGCCTGATGGCTGAAGGTTCTATAAACCACAAGTAAGCCTGTAGTCTGAGAACAAAGTGCTCTTTTAGGATAATAATGTACTGTATTATTGAGTCTGATTATTCAAGACCACGAGAAGGATTTTAAATTCAATTCTAGATTTAACAGGGAACCAGTGAAAAGAATCCAATATAGGGGAAATTAATCCTCCTTCCAGGCCCTGTTAGTACTCTCATTTCAGTATTTTGAATTAACTGAAGGCTTTTCAGGTAACTTCTAGAACAACCTGATAATAATGAATTACAAAACGTCCAGCCTAGAAATAATGAATCCATTAACTAGTTTTTCAGCATCGCTCTGAAACATGCGATATTACACAGATAACTATGTGAGATTTCTCTGTGTTTTAATGATCTAGTTGCTGTGGGAAGACATTAATGTTACAGCATTTACAGTGCAATCTATGCATAAAATTTTGGGCAACGTACTCAAGAATTCTGCTTTTCAAGTGGCATAGTGAAATCTAAGTGGACAGTCTGGTTTTCCTTTAAAACTTCTCAATCCAAAACAAAAATTCATGACTGACAAATTTAAACATATCTGTAAGCTTTGAATTTGAAATTGAACACATAACATAGTATTCATAATGGCGTAATTTTAGACCATGAAATATTCTTTGGTCTTAACTTGAGTTGAACTGCTTTCACATTAGAAGCCATCAGACTCTTTCATGATGGAAGATATTTCCCAAATCTCCAACGCATGAATACTGAATAACTTTTTAAAAGCCAGGATGGAAAAATGAACGCATGCCAGAAGCCAAATGCTGATCATTTTTTACATTCATAGACTGAGTAGGATTTTTTTTTTTTTTTTTGCTTTCAATCAATGCCACTGGAATAATCCTGTGGGGAACCCACAGAGACACAGGTTATTTGAAAACCTTGATGTGGGAGAAGGAAGAGGAGAGTAATGACACTGAAGGGAGGAACTGCAATTGTGTATTAACACATTAAGCATAATAGCTTGGGTGAAATGTCACAAACTGCTGATCTTTGCTCTTACATTACAAACAGTTGATCAAATTAAGTAACTACAGTGTATACAGACACCATTAAGATGGTGAATCCTCGTATTAAACAGACATTTTTTCACATAATGACACGGTCTTAGCCATAAAATTTCAGTTTGACATTTATATGATGTCAAAGAGAGCTTACAGAGATTTGTTCAAATCTTTTGTTTGCAATGGGTAGCAATCAGATGACAGCTTAAAGACAGAGAAGAGGAGCTAAAATGGTTTGCTTTAGAGATGAACCATTAGCCTATTTCAAGGCCCAATATGAAATACATTTTAAAACTATAGCGTTCAAAATTAGTATAATGGTCCCCATTAATTATTTTTGTTTATTTTTTATTTTAACTTTCACTATTTTTTCTTCTACAATAATTTGCCACAGCTGCCTTTATATATCTCTGTCTTTTCTTTCAGTTGAATTTGACTTAATTTTAATTTACAGGTTACAGCATCTGTATTGAGCAAAACTGAAGGAAATGACCAATTTTCATCCGCGTTTTTATGTGATTATGAACATAACTACTTTTAAAATAGCTATGCATTCATTCATCATGCATGAGAGAAAAGTTCGAACCTACTAACTTATTTCAAAGCTTTCATTCTGTCAGTGCCATCTTTCAGTTAATTATTTCGAAATGTCTTTTTCATCAGTATGATCACCAGATCGGAAATCAGCGCCAAACAAAAAGGTAACAAAATGTTTGTGTGAATAAACCTTTCCTGTAACATTCCAGCATTCTGTAGTCTGTTTGTTTTTTGTCTGCTTTCAAGGAGCCTGAATCTTGTAGTTTGATTTTTGTCTGATCCTTCTGTCATGTCTGCCTGCCTTATTTTGGTATCTGGCAAAAAGCTTTTGATCCAAGTAAACAATGGGCTTACATTTACTCAGGTTTTTTTTTCTTTTGTGTGTGTGTTTCTGTGTGTTTTGCTTTTGAAGTTTAATTTTCTTTGCTATCACACAACTCATACTCTGCAAAAAAAAAATAAAAAATGACACAGTTGCTACAAAGCTGTAGAGAGTTTGTAAATGTTCTAGTTTGGGAACTCGTTCTGTTTTCCACCAATTTTTGTCACTAACAGCAGGCTGCTGCAGAGCATGCAGGTCCAATGAAAAGGAAACAAAATGGTAGAACACCAAATTATTTACCTGCAAATTTTACCCCTGTAGGTCTGAGCCATTACTGATGACAAACACCCTAAAGGTAGCTCCCATTTCTTGGCACACACATCCCAGTTCTAATGAACACACACTTAATTATTTTCCCTAAAAGTTTAATTTTCCAAAACATGGTGATGGATAGGATAGGGTACTTCACACAGACCTCAAGGGGTTAAATAAGTGTTGCTTGTTTGGTTGCTTTACTAGTATTTTGTGATTCTGATTTTAGAAATTTTGTGAGACCAGTTTTTTCTAAAATACATTTATTATGAAAAGAATTGATGTCAAGGAGAAGAGAGATGAGGACACATGTTACAGCAGTTTATCAGTCTCCATTCTAGGGCTCCTCTGAGCTTCACCCTTTCAGGCCTCTTTACCAAATAAAGGCTTTACCAAAATAGAGGGAGCCACTCAAAAACATTCCTCACAGTTCCCACTGGAAAAAAGGTTTTCAGGTTCCAAATCCCTCTTTCTCTCTCAGGACAGAACTGGATGTACTTGTCACAAATGATCTGAGTCAGTTAGGAGATACTGTATGTGAAAAATCCCTCTTGTCTGCAGACAAGGACAGAGATTATGGACCCGCCTGACGATCAGTCACCATTATTTTGAATGTTTTAAAGGCAGGGATGAAATGCATTATTCATTCTTACCTGACAGTGGCAATTACTGAGTACAAGTGAATCCAAAGAGCTTTTCCATTATTTATGATAAACAAGAGTTTGACTGATGTACATTTAAATGACTATTTTAAACAGTGCTTTAATATCATCACATCATGTGTAATTATTATTTTTCCCTTCATAATTGTCAAAGAAGTTTGTAAGACTTATTAAGAGCCTCAGTTTAGAATGAAGTGAAACAAAACACATTTTTATCAGCATTTGTTGCTGGGTGACTTGTAGTTACAAACTCAGCATCGACAAAAGGTTTGCCAGGTATGACCGACAACTGGCAGCTCTCTGCGTCCTTGCTCATATGTGAAGAGAACAAATTGTGTAGATGCCCGTGAACTGTTTTTTACTTTGACGTTAGAAGGCTTTTAACTGGCATCGGCAATGCCCCCATTTCCCATAATGCCTCTGCACAAGGTCACTGAGTTATTCAATTTAGACACAGTGAACAGCAACACAGTGGGTTTCCAGAGGCCCTCCAGCAAAGAGACAGATGAAACCGAGGAACAGAAGCCAACTGACAGGTGTTTTTGTGTGTGTGGTTTGTGTGCATGTGTAAATATCCATCCACTGTGTGCAGTTGTTATCTGTTCTGACTTTTAACAAACCTAATTGCCCAAAGTGCCATGTGCAGTCACATGACCACACTTATTTTTAGCAGGGTGATTAAATCTGGCAGGTGAGTGTTTTCTCTTGTAGACATTTTTCCTTCAGTTACTGTAAATCCAGAGACAGCTGACTTCAACCCTTATTCTGCCAACAAATCAAACACACAGCAACTACCAAATATAACTACTTAATAAATAAATAAAGCATCAAAATGACAACTTATTTCCCATGCCAAAATTACTATGGAATCAGTGTTACCTGCAAAAAAAAAAAAGATGTGGCTTTTGTCTCAGGAAAAATCCACATTTAGCTCAGTGAAACTCTGATATGACACACAAGACAGCCGGTGTCATTGTCTATTTACATTCTCTTCCTGGAAATCACAGCTTGCATCGCCTTCACAATGTACACAATGCTTGGACTAAAATTATTTTTGGACTTTATTAGAGTGGCTTTACATTAAATGGTAGTTTAAAAAAATAGAAAATCCATAATTATCTTAGCTCTTTTCATTTTACCTTCACGCCAACTTTCTTCTGATTGGCTTCCCCAAACAGAAGGTTTGGACAGCAGATGGAAGCGATTACTGTGGTCACAAGCTACGTACTCATCTTAAGGATAACAGAACAGCCTGAGCTTTTGGCTCATTACAGTTACATTCGCTGACCTCGTTATTTAAAACTTTGGCTATATTTAATGTGAACATGGTAACAGTGTATATTTGACAGAAAATGAGGAAAACCATAATATTTCTCCTTTAAGGACTCTAAACAAATGTGTTACTAATAAGAGCAGTTCTTGAGTTGCTCTTCTTTCAGGGTTCTGAGTTTTTTGTCTTTTTTTTTTTTTTTTTACAATATTGAATTCCTTGTGTTTTTGTGAAAATGTCATTGTGAATAATATGAATATATAGTACTCCTCAGGACTGTAAAAACACCCTAATGTAAGGCATTAAACTTAAAGTTTTAAGTCAAGCTGCTTAGCAGCTGCAAGCTGGCATCTGGGGATTTACTGGTCTGAAAAGATGGAAACATGGTTGTTAAGCAGGAAGAGCAGCTGAAATTTCCTGGATAAACAAAAGTTGATAAAAAGGGTGTCAGTGCATCATTGACATTGTGTGATACATTGTCTGTGTTTGCAGAGCTGGTGATGGGTGGAAAATAGAAGTCATGTGAACAGGCGTCTCAAACAGCCAGGTCTGTCAGAACGAATGAGGGGTCTGTCTGTGAGAAGCCCCACTGCTGCTCTCTGATGCCCTGATCCACATTCATCTGCTCTGCACTTACAGACAGAAATGAAAAGAGTAGCAGGGACCAGTGGGAACATGAACTACAGTAGAAGTGTGGAATGGGGTAAAGGAAGAAAATATTTCATCTAATCAGCAAAGATGCACAAGAAAGAAGGTCAGACTCCAACTAGGGAAAAAGTGATAATGACAAATGGGACAACATTGTCATCCTTATGTGGCAGGTTTGTCAGAGAAACTCAGGAGAATTTTCTTCAAGCATGACATCCCAGTATAGTTCAGACCTAGTCACGCTCTAAGACCAAAACGGGTCCATCCCAAGGACAAAACTCCCCAAAACAAGCTAAGCAACATAGTGTATGCTGTGCAGTGCAGTGAAGAGTGCTCAGACCTCTACGTTGGAGAAACCAAACAGCCACTTCACAAATGACACAACATACTGTAGAAGAGCCACCTCGACAGGAACAGACTCAGCTGACTAAAGCATAAAGGGCACTCTTGCAAGGATGCCATTGTTCACATTTTGGACTGGGAAGACTGATGGTGTCACGGTAGGGGCTGTGTGCTGGGAGGGGTGGACCCAAATGCAGGACTCAATGCAGACTTAACCTAAAACTGTTTTATTTCCGAAACTCGAAAAATACAAAAACTACAAAAACTCAAAATCTCAACCAAGGCCAGAAAACAAACCGGAAGCCTGGGAGAAGGCGAAAAACAAAACACACAGCTAGGAGGGGAATACTGGGAAGACAATGACGACGACGCAACAAAGAACAGAGAAAAACTAAGGGCTTAAATACACACAAGGAAATCAGGGAGAGTGGAAACAACAGGGGACGACAGGTGAAC
>JASGAU010365666.1:0-21968 GCA_030220045.1 Australoheros facetus
TTTGCTGATCCGTTATAGAGCCCATGATCACCGATTTAGGTGATTTTCAGTGAAAATATGTCGAGATTCATGCTCTGAATTTTAGACACCAGAACTTTCATTTTGACATCATTTAAGTCACTTTAAATCCATTTAGTTCAGTTTTCAAGTCTTCACTCAAACATTCCCATCATCTCCAGGATCCAGACATTTTGCCATCAGTGACCTTTTACAACACGACCAATGATCGATCATTGATCACTGATCAGTGTGTTCTGTGTCTAAAGCTTCATACAGATCCGTGTGATGTAACAGTGATGCTGCAGTAATTACAGTAAATGTTTCAGAGAAACTGACTGACAGTCTGACAGCTGCAGCTGCCTCATCATGACTCCGCGACATCATCGCTGTCTCTGTCCTTACAGCCTGTTGACGAGTGAACGACTGTAAAAGCTTCATGTTACGTACAAAAATAACGAACTAACGTCTAACTGGGATTTCAGTGCTTGTAGGAACAGAAACGTCTGCAGATGAATTCGCTCCTCTGATCGCTTTGCAGCGTCTTTATGAATGAGGAAATGAATGGGAGTGTCAGACAGGTGGTTCAGGTGCAGCAGGAGGGGCGGAGTCAGAGAAACACTCAGAGTTTGTTGGATAAAACCTGCCAGCGAGCAGGTTAGGGTCACAGAGTCTGTTACCATTGTAACTGACTCAGAGCTGCAGTTAGCTCTCTTTCTGGAACTGAAAACCCGAGTTTCCCTCATTTTAGGGTTAACAGCTAAACCTGCTTCCTGAAATAGTCCCCCTCCGTTACTCTACACTCCTTCACGTCCTCACACCGAGGGACGCCTGTTAGTTCATCTATGGAGATTGATGGCAGCTGATGTTCTGGGACAGGAACACAGTGGTTCCAGGAGAAGAACCTGGCTCAGTCAGGGTCAGATCTCTGAATTTGGGTTCACGCTGAACTGCTTTGAAATATGTTATCTGTATGGATGTTTTGATGTGACGTTAAAGCATTACGTTTAAATACGCTGAGATTTTCTGACGTCATGCTGCAGTTCCCCAAGGTGACCAGCAGATGGCGGCGCAGCTCGTATTGCTTTACACCCTCACAAGAAGAAGAAAAGGCAGCCAGTGCGCATGCGTTTCCTCGCAGCCTGTAGTCCGTGTGGGGGTCGGTGTGTTTCTGGCCCGGTTCGGTTCGTGTCGCTGTGATCCGGATGTTCGGACTGCTCCTCCGGAGGCTCCGGCCGCTCAGGGGGCCGTCGGGCCTCCTGACCGGCACCCCAGAGCGCTCCTTCAGCGGTTCACCTCCGCCGCTGCCCGCCGCCTGTGTCCGGAGCGCCTTCGTGGACTTCTTTCGCGACAAACACGGACACCTACTGGTCCCGTCCTCCTCGGTCCGGCCCAGAGGAGATCCGAGCCTGCTATTCGTCAACGCCGGCATGAATCAGGTGCGTGCGGAACCGGCCCGGCTCGGGCTGCGGCTTATCTGAGGATTTCACAATAAGAGCATGTCACTGCAGACGGGGGCAGACACACACACAGGTCAAACACAAAGTTCATCATACGAGTGATCAGCTGTTCAGGTCTTAGAAGCTCTCGGGTGTTTCCTGTGGTTTCCTCTCGGCTCTCTGATTGGTCGGACACAGCAAGTTTTTTGGTTTCTGTTTTAACTCGAATGAGTTCAGTGAGGAACATCTTTATACTGACGTTCTCTATCAGATCATCTCACGGGGGCATCTCAGCACTTTGAGCACCTGCTTCTTCCACTCAACGATTCTTTGTCATTTGCGTCACATTTGCACGCAGTTGAACGAAATTCTGTCCTCGGGTCTCAGTGTTGCCCATGTAATATTTGACAGTTTCAGTGATTTAAAGAAGAATAAATATAAGTCTAAATATAAATAACAATAATATAAAGAAAATATATACACATATACCTGTATGCATACCTTTATATCTACACACACAAATATATACACCTGTGTGTACCTTCCAAGGTAAATAAAAATAAATATGGAATTCTAGTTTTAAAATGACAGCAGTAGAAAGTGTGTGCAAGAGCTGCGTGAATGTATACAGAGTTGTGCAAGAGCATTCCAGCTACACAACCAACAACAGTCTTACAGCTTCAGGGAAGAAACTGTTCCTCAGTCTGGTGGTCCTGCTCTTACTGCTGAGAGGAGGACGTGTGGGCGGGACAGTGTGGTAACCTCACGCTGGCAGGATGCCGTCCATTAGTGTAACCCTGACACTGTGCAGAGCGTTACCTGCTCCTCACTGTGAAATAAGGCTGAAGCACGAATCAGTGCCACACCTTTCTCACACACTGACACCCGCACACACCTGCCGACGCTCACTGACCCCTGCTGCAGGGGTTGTCAGCTGCTTTAATCCACCCTCAGATGGACCGACATAAAACTTTTTTTAATGTTCACCTCAGATTATAATCTAACCAGCTGTTAGCAGATAAATGGTTTTGTCCTTATTTCACATCCTAACAGGAAGTACCGTGTTTAAACCATATGATTTTAACAATCAGAGCCTTCTCTCCATCTTTGGTGTTCCCAGTTCAAGCCGATATTTTTGGGCACTGTGGACCCTCGCAGCGAGATGGCCTCATACCGCCGTGTGGTCAACAGTCAGAAATGCGTCCGAGCTGGCGGAAAACACAACGACCTGGACGACGTGGGCCGAGACGGCTACCACCACACCTTCTTCGAGATGCTGGGAAACTGGTCGTTTGGAGACTACTTCAAGGTGGGTCCACTTCCTGTTTGCTTTATGGTGGGAGGCTTACTTGCTGTTTACGGGGGAGGAGCCTCACTCTGCTCTGTGTGTATTCAGGAGCAGGCATGCCGGATGGCGTGGACCCTCCTTACAGAGCATTATGGGATACCTGCTGACAGGCTGTACGTGTCTTATTTTGGCGGAGATGCAGCAGCGGGCTTACCAGCCGATGAGGAGACGCGTCACATCTGGCTGGAGATCGGGTAGGTGCACATCTGTCTGCAGCTGGAGCCGCACTACTTAAGGTCACCTGACCCTTATTGTCTCACCAGGGTCCCCGCTTGTCGCTTGCTGCCATTTGGACTCAAGGACAACTTTTGGGAGATGGGGGACACGGGGCCCTGCGGCCCCTGCACCGAGATCCACTACGATCACGTGGGCGGGCGGGACGCCGCAGCACTCGTCAACTCTGACAGCCCAGAGGTGGTGGAGATCTGGAACTTGGTCTTCATGCAGTACAACAGGTTCATACACACACCTAGACCTCTTGAGTCCAGGGGAGACCACCTGATTTGCCCTGAAGCCTGATGGTCCTGTCTCATCAGGGAGGCGGATCAGAGTCTGCGGCTGCTGCCTCGGGTCAGCGTGGATACTGGGATGGGACTCGAGAGACTGGTGAGCGTCCTGCAGGGCAAAACTTCAAACTATGACACGGACCTATTCACACCGCTGCTGCACGCCATCCACCAGGTATGCTCGCGCACCCACACACACAGGTACGCCATCCCGCAGCAGCCGTCGTGGTGACACATGTTCCGTGTTCTCAGAGGTCGGGGGTGGAGCCGTATGGCGGCAGGATTGGGGCGGTGCACGGGGGTCAGGTGGATCTGGCCTACAGAGTTGTGGCTGACCACATACGGACGTTATCAATATGCATCGCTGACGGCGTTCATCCGGGCATGTCAGGAGCTGAGTGAGTCACTGACCAATCAGCTGTCAGCGTGATGCCAGAGGCAGGATGTTTATGTTTACATGTGCGTGCGTGCGTGTGTGTGTCTCAGGTTGGTGCTGAGGAGGATTCTACGGCGGGCAGTTCGGTACTGTGTCGAGGTTCTTCGGGCTCCTCAGGGAGCGCTCGCCAGCCTGGTTCCCACCGTCACCAACCTGCTGGTAAAATTTCCCATAATGCCTCCGAACAGGACTGATTGATTAATTGGTTTATTGATTGGCTGGTTGGTGTTGACAGGGTGATGTGTATCCAGAGCTGCACAGGGAGGCAGATCGGGTGAGTTTCCTTTATGACCTTTGACCTTTTGTCTCTTCACTTTCTTAGTCAGACACTGAAGGTTGAGTCACATGACATAACAGGAAGTTATCGTAAACCAGTGTTTGTCTTCCAGATCATGGACATCATCAACGAGAATGAGGCTCACTTCCTGTCGTCTCTGCAGCAAGGCAGCAGGCTGATCGAGCGCACGCTCAGCAGGAAGGACTACAAACACGGAGACTTCCCTGGTCAGTCCTAGTCCTGGTCCTGGTCCTGGTTCTGGTCCTGGTCCTGGTCCAGTTTCTGCATGTTTTCTAAACCTGAGATTGTGTGGACTTGCTGAATGAGCAGGAACGTTAATGAAACTTTAAATAAAAGAAATAAACTCAGGTTGGAGATGACCTAAGCCCGAGTCCGCCTGCAGGATGACACACCTGAGAAATCTGAGCAAATATCCATTAAAATACAGTACCAGTCAAAAGTGTGAGCTGTTAACCCGTCACCTCGGTCAGGCTCAGGTGTTCCTCTGTGATTTGTGAGTTCCTTTCTTTTGGCAGCCTCGGTGGCCTGGTCTCTGCACCGGGACCTGGGTTTCCCTCTGGACCTGGTGGACCTGATCCTGGAAGAGAGGGGGGTCCAAGTAGACCGCCAGGAACTGGACCGCCTGATTGCTGAGAACCAGAAGGTGGAGCTTAACTCACGTATCTTAATGTGGAAACTGACAGAGTGCTTTTATTGTGAAGGAGCGAGACTGCTGCTTTTATTTGAAGCGGTCTTGAATCCTGACCGAGCACAGAGGTAGCAGATGGCATCGTCACACACCTGTCCATGTGCCTCAGGTGGTGTCGGAGATGCAGTCAGGTCGTCAGTCTCAGGTGACGCTGGACGTCCTCAGTCTGACTGAGCTGCAACATCTCGGGGTTCCTCACACTGATGACAGCGTCAAATATGAATACCACCTGGAACAGGGCCGATACGGTATGTCCTACCTGCGCAGGTAACACACCTGAGCCTCTCTGCTCTGTTTGCTGATGTTATTGCCTTTACTCCCAGTGTTTCCAGCATGCCGCGCAGCAGTCCTCGCGCTGTATGATGGGCGGTCTCTGGTGTCTGAGGTCTCTGAGGGTCAGCGCTGTGGAGTCATCCTGGACTGCACCTGCTTCTACTCTGAGCAGGGGGGGCAGTCACACGACCAGGGCTACTTCACCCGGGATGGGCTGCAGGTGGGCTGACAGCTTCCCCAGTGCATCATGGGAAACATTAGCAATGTGTGCACTTGACTCCACGTGTTTCCTGTCTCTCAGGACGTGCTGTTTCCTGTGGAGGCAGTGGTCCGGGCAGGGGGTTACGTGGTCCATCAGGTGACTGCCGCCGACAGTCTGAAGACCGGAGACCGGCTCCAGCTGCACCTGGACCAGGTAAACACCACCCAGACCCGGAGTTCAGGTGTGTTTCAGAGCTTTAGAGGTTTAGACTTTAAATCTGTCAGCGTCAGCAACACATATTTCAGATCCCACCTTCAGTTCAGCTAACGTTGGGATCACAGATCACATAATCAGCTCCACCTCCCCACAAACATCCACATTAAGCTCCTCCTGCGTTTCTGTGTCGGTGGGAAGAGCTGAAATATTTTCAGATGAGTGTGTTTCCTGTTCATGTCGCAAGTGAGTCTTTGCTCGCTTGCTGGACGAACGGCTCCGTACATAAAATGCAGTTTAACGTCATCATTTGAATCACTAAGTTCTCTGAAACAGCTGTCAGTCATCAGTGAGGTGTGACTCCAGAGTCTTCCTAACCAGTGCAAACTTTTCCTCGGTGTTTCATCCGCTCTGTCTTCTTCTGTAGTGTGTTCACTTCCTGTTTCCTGTCTGTGCTTCAGGCGCACAGGCTGTCCTGCATGGTCAAGCACACTGCCACTCACATCCTGAACTTCGCCCTGAGGAAGGTCCTGGGTCCTTCAGTGCAGCAGAGAGGCTCTCATGTGTCAGCTGACCGCCTTCGGTTCGACTTCAGCGTGAAGGTCAATCTGCCGTCTGCGAGCTCAGTGAGTACGCCGCGAAAGTCCAGCTGGTTCTGACGTGTCCGTCTGTCCTCCTCAGGGCTCTCTGAGCATCTCTCAGCTGCAGCAGGTGGAAAGGTGTGTCAACGACATTGTCTCAGCCAATCAGATCGTCCATAGCCAGGAGCTTCCCCTCCAGAGAGCTCGCAGTATCGGCGGGCTGAGGACGGTGGATGAGGTGAGCTCACACAACGGTCTTACGGGTCGGCTGCTGCTCTTGCCTGCCGCTGTCACCTCCCGCTCTTACATGTTGTCTGCAGGTGTATCCTGACCCTGTTCGTGTGGTGTCGGTGGAGGTGCCAGTCTCTGAGCTGCTGGACGATCGGACGGACAGAGAGACGTCTGTAGAACTCTGCTGTGGAACGTGAGTTTGGACTCACTTGTTCACCTATTTACCTGGATTAATGTAAAAAAAACCCTGAGCCGCGTCACTTTGGAGAAAGAGACAGGTGCAGATGGGAAATGTTACAGTGGGTAATAAAGTGCTTAGAAGTCTTTTTCAGTGTTCATTAACATGTGATTATGTGTTAACGAGACTCATCCGTGTGCACTGTTTAGATGAAGAAAGACGATTTTGTCCTGTGAAGAAATTAAAATATTTACACACAGACTGTATATCAAAGATGGACACAGCTTCCAGGAGCTGAAGCTGCTTAAACCTGCATTCTTTTTGATGTCCAGCAGGGGCAACTCCTCTGGTCTGATTGGATAAGAACAAAAATTAGCCTTCTGCTCATTTGACCTCTGACCTCAGTAAACTCTTTCTTGATGAGTTTATGCTCTCAGTTGCTGGTTTCAGGTCTGACTGAATAAAACATGGTCTTCATTTTGGAAGTTATGGTCCTGTGAGAGTCATCGAGGAGCAGGAAGCAGTAGAGGATTTAGGGCGGGGCTACCTGGGATTGACAGGTTGCTGCTGTGTGAGCGAGCTGCGTCCCTCCTTTTGTCAGTCTGGTGTCAAAAGAAGGCAAACATGCTTTACAACCAGATGGTGATGTCGCGTGGCTATGTCCATCCTTTATGTACAGTTATTATTTTACAACCACCATCAGCCACAATCATTAGATCTGATGTGACATGTCATTGTTTGAAGGATTAAGACCACGAAGGCTTTATACACTCTTTATTACACGCTAACTAACATGTCTATGTTACCTCACGTCTCTGTGTTTAGTCACTTGCTGCAGACCGGCACCATCGAGGACCTGGTGATCGTCTCTGAGAGGCAGCTGGTGAAGGGAATCAGTCGGATCATTGCCGTGACGGGACAGGAAGCAGCACGGGTCAGTGAACACATGACAGTGTGATGGTCACATGATCATATGTCACAAAGGAATGAGGGGATAAAATGTGGCATTGGTCCTTTAACCTCTCTGTGCCTTCAGGCTCGGGAGGCAGGGCACGTTTTATCTCAAGACGTCGACTCTCTGTCTGCCAGACTGTCAGGCTCCGCCCCCTCCTGCCTCGACACCGCCCAGCGCCTTTCCAAGGAGGTCGGCGTCCTCTCAGATGTAAGTGTGAGAGTGAACGTCAGCAGACAGCTAGCAACCACAGCTGCCTGTCAGTCAAAGAGGCCACGCCCCTAATAATGCAAACTTTATTTAAACATGTGAGTTATGGAAACATCCTCCCCCTGTACAGCTGTCATGAAGGGGGAAATTAGCTCCTGAGACCAAAGCAGTTTCTGTATCAGGCTGTAAACATGTTTATTTCTGCTGGAAAGTTTTAACATGGGAGTCTAACTGTGGTGCCTCTGCTGGACTGCAGAGGAACTGCAGGTGTCTGTGTTTCTTGTTTCAGCCTCAGAGCCGATGGTTGTAGCGAGACACGGTGATGTGACCTTTGACCCTGTGCTGTGTCTCCCAGGCTGTAGATAACACCCCCATCCCTCAGTGGCAGCGCAGAGAACTGCAGAGTCGACTCCGAGCTCTGCAGAGGAGCAGCAACACCGCTGTCAGGAAACTGGAGACCAAAGAGGTGAACACACCCCTGAGATACACCTGGGTCTGTCCCGGGAAGCAGGTTTCATTAAAAAAAAAATGAGAGCTGATAAACACTGAGGGGCATTCCTGTGACACTAGACAGTTTGAGAAGGTGTGTGTTGCTGGTGTTGCTTCTCTGATGCTCAGTTTTCCCATCATGCTTTGCTCAGGCGGCAGTGCGAGCTCAGGCTCTGCTGGAGAAGAACGGCAGGAAGGAGCTGCTGGTGGACTCGGTGGAGACGGACTCGCTGTCGGTACGTGGATGCAGAGTCAGCCAAAATAGCAAAATTGGTCTGGCCCAGTTCTGACCTACATAATGCACTTAAGCTCGGCCCACATACCGAAAAAAATGACGGCCCTTTGGTGGCCGCACATGAGCCAGAATAAGGCCAGCTGCAGACACACTGGTGGCCCTGTGCAGGCACCAGGTGTCAGTTTAGGGCAGGGATCTTCAAATCCAGGCCTCGAGAGCCCCTGTCCTGCACCTTTTAGATGTGTCTCTGCTTCAACACACCTGAGTCAAATATAGAAGTCATTAGCAGGACTCTGGAGAACTTGACTGCATACTGAGGAGGTAATTCAGCCATTTGATTCAGGTGTGTTGGATAAGAGACACATCTAAAACCTGCAGGACACCGGACCTTGAGGCCTGGATTTGAGGATTCCTGGTCTAGGGTATACCTTATTCAAGCCAGGTAATAATGGTAAGTGTCGTATTCAGCCCAGGTAATTTTTTTAGAATCACCAATTAACCTAACCCCACTAACTGCATGTCTTTGGACTGTGGGAGGAAACTGGAGAGAACCCACGCGGATACAGGGAGAACATGTAAACTCCAGATCAGATGATGGATTTGAACCCAGGACTTTCTCGCTGTGAGACAACACTGCTAACCACTGTGCCACCCTAAATGAAAACCCATCAATCAAAATCAATTAAAAGTCAAACCTCAAATAAAAAGTAATAGAAGCGAAGGACAAGATTGATTGGTTGTCAAGTGGATGGCCATTATTTAGTTCAGTTGGTTGGCTGTCAGGGAGGCACCAGCAGTCTTTTCAGAAACACAAACACCAGTTTTCCTATAACTCAGTAACAGAGCCGTCTGCTTTAATTCTTACCCATTCAGTTCCGACACATAAAGGTGTTCTGTCAGTGCTGGAGCACGCAGATGTGTTCATGAGTTTGAAGGCACTTAATTGGTATAAGGAACCTCAAGGAACTTTATACCACTTGGTGACAGTAAGAAGGAAGAACTCTCTTTTAACAGGAAGAGACCTCCAACACAACCAGAATCAGGGAGGGGCAGCAATCCACCTTGACTGGTTTGGGGGGTGGAAGGGGAGAGCAGAGAGAGAGACAGGACAAAACACAAACTATGGGAGCGAGACAAGAAAAAACAGGTATATGAACACTTGTGGAGTGAAAAGAGGTGAGTGAAGAAGAAATACTCAGTAGGCCCAGCAGCCTAGGCCTATTGCAGCATAACTAATGGATGATTCAGGGTCACCTGATCCAGCCCTAACTTTAAGCTTGGATCAAAAAAGAAAGTTTTAAGCCTAATCTTAAAAATAGAGAGGGTATAAAGAGAGTACTATAAGGTCTTTGAGATAAGATTGGGCCTGATTATTCAAGACCTTGTAGGTGAGGAGAAGGATTTTAAATTCTATTCTAGATTTAACAGGGAGCCAATGAAGAGAAGCCAATATGGGAGAAATCTGCTCTCTCTTTCTAGTCCCTGTCAGTACTCTAGCTCAGTGTTTTTCAACCAGTGTGCCGCGGCACACTAGTGTGCCGTGGGAGATCGTCAGGTGTGCTGTGGGAAATTATCCAGTTTCACGTAATATAGCATGAGTGTCTGTGCTGTAGTAGTGACTGGGAACATAATCATGTAATACTCATCCATATCACTGGACTAGATAGCAGCAGGTAGCGAACTGCATTGTACATAGAGACAAGAGAATTAAGCCGCGTTTCCATACGGTGATCATCAGTAACAAATGCTTTGGACAGATCCACACAAAGGGCCGTCTGTTATCTAAAAAGTCATTGAAGTCATTTACTACTTTTAGTGCTGCTATATACTGTAGTAGTATGTGCTGTTTTCTGAAACCTGATTGGAATTTAGATAAAATGTTGTTTATTGTTAAAAATGATTTTAATTGGTGGCGCAGTGGTTAGCACTGTTGCTTCACAGCAAATTCAAATTCACCTGGACCTTTCTGTGTGGAGTTTCATGTTCTCCCCGTGTGTGCGTGGGTTCTCTCCAGGCACTCCAGTTTCTTGCCACAGTCCAAAGACATGCAGTCGGTGGGGTTAGGTTACCTGGTGATTCTAAATTGTCCATAGGTGTGAATGGTTGTCTGTCTTTCTGTGTTAGCCCTGTGACAGGCTGGTGACCTGTCCAGGTGTACCCCTCCCTCCGTGACCCTGAAAAGAATAAGAGGAAAAAATGGATGATTCTTTTAATTGTTCACTCACTAATGACTCCAGACCCTTGACCAATGATGGGCCATGAGATGGGCCCGTAATTGTTCGCTGCTATCTGGTTGCCCCTCTTAAACAATGGAAGCACATAGGCAGATATCCATATTGCACTCCAGGGAGAGATTAAAAAGATAAGTTATGGGTGGTGTAATAAAACCAACTGCCAACTTTAAAAAATAGGGCCCCAAATGTTCAGGACCTGCTGACTTTTTGGAGTCTAAGGATTTATTGGTGTTGAACACCTCTGACACTGTTACATGTTTAAAATCAAAAGGTTGTGTTACCATCACTTGACTGTCTGGACAAGCAGGAGAGGCGGTTTATGGAGCACCGACAGAGGTAAACGTGTAACTGAGAGGAACAATCAAGCACCTCTCTTTTATCAGAGATTACTTGTGAGTCCTTAACAGCACATGGTAGACGCTCTGAATTATTGTCTCCACTCAGGGACTTGATGGTATTCCAGAACTTCTGGGGGTTATTCAGGTTCTTTGATGAGGTTCTGATGGCAATTGTTGGAACATTTCTCAGTTTTCTGAAAGTTAGCCAATCAGAGTCTAAATCAGTTTTCCGTGCTTTGGCCCAAGCCTTATTGCGCTCTTGGAGTAATTCCAACAAATTAGAAGTAAACCGCGCATTGTTCCGGCCTTTTACCCTAAATATCTGGAAGGGAGCCTGTCAGCTATTTTAGAGAAACTGCCATTAAAAAAAGTCCTGTGCATTTCCCACATTAGCAATTACACAAATTCTCTTCCAGTGAAAATGGTACAAATCATGAATGGAAGCTTGTAATGAGAAATGCTTCAAGCCCCGTTTAATAACAATCTGTGTCTCAGCTTCAGGAGTCTTGGTGTTTCTCACAGTGGCAGTGACACAGTGATCACTGATGTCATCTGCAAATACTGAAACCTTAGTATATTTATGTGGAACATTGGTCAGGATGAGATCAGTCAGTGTGGCTTCATCAGGATTTTTGGATTGGTTCTGGTGGGACTGCCGACAATTTGAACCAGCTTTAAACAGTCAGAGTGAGCTTTAAATGAATCTGAAAGTGATTGTAGCTGGTTCAGATTCAAATCAGAGTTACCAAATCTGTAGCATTTAATCCTTCAATGAGCTGGATTACAGCGGGGAGCGCAACACTGGTAGCTGATGGTGGTCTGTAGCAGCCAATAGTAGTAATGTGCTGAGTGTTGGAGATCTGGATTTTTGATTGAAACTTGGTTTTTATGTAAGTGGCAACAGTTCCACCCTTATTGGGTCTGTCTGTCCTAAAAATATCCATCCATCCATTTTCAGGCTACTCCCTGCACAGGTTGCCAGGCTGCCGCAGAGCTAACACAAGGAGAAAGACAACCATTCACACTCACATGGCCGTTAACCATGAATCTCTTTGTTCAGGGTCGACCGGATTAACCACGTCTCTGACAGGACAACAAATGTGCTTCTGGTGTTTCAGGTCCTGATGAAGACGGTGAACCAGCTGAGCTCTGCCGCTCCTCTCAGTCACGTGATGCTGCTCGCTCACCAGAGGCATTCTGGGAAGGTTTTGTGTGCCTGTCAGGTTCCCAAGGTAACCACCCCACCCCCTGTGTGATGTCAGTGTTTGCTTGAGCTTCTTAAATGTGATATTTAACAGGAAGTTGCAACATAAAAGGTTCTGCTATTTACAAACAATTAGAATCTATCTGGTTCCTGTTCCAGGAAGCAGGTTTAACTAAAACTCTGAGTTTGTTAATCCTGAGTTGAGGGAAAGTCCGGCTTTCAACTCTGAGTCAGTCACCATGGTAACAGACTGAACTTAACCTGCTAGCTGACAGGTGTTCCCTCTGACTCCTCCCCTCCTGCTGCACCTGAACCAGCTGACTGACACTCCTCGTTCATAAAGTTGCTGTGAGAGTGATCAGAGAATCCATCTGTGCACAAATGCTGAAATCCCAGTTAGACGTTAGTTACAATCATAATAATCAATCAGTCATCAATACATAAGGGCAGAGACAGCGATTCCATCAGTGATTGATTATCAGCTCACAATCTGATCTCTAGTCTCTGTAACTGAAGACTCTGTGGGCAGTAATGCAGCTGATTGTAATCTGATTACATTTCATGTTCACAGACTGAGATTCAGTCATTAAATGATGTCAAACAACATTTTAAAGGTTCAGTCAGAAAATCACCTGAATCAGTCTCAGCGCGTCGACCAGAACCGGCTCCACCTGAAGGAATCATAGGCTCCAGAATGGATCACCACACCGGGTCAGAGTCCACTCACACAGCAGGACAGGACCAAAATGGATAAGGATCACAGATTCAGACCGGATAAGAACCGGATCTTGTTTGGCTCCGGTCATTTCCAGCTCATCCTGTCTCGCCTCAATCTGCGTTCCTGATTTCAAGCGTCTCGTCATCCCGATGTGTGTGAGCAGCGCAGAGACGGGTCTGTAACAGCTGACACGTTTCTGCTGACATCATTCATTCCTGACCTCTGACCTTTAGCAGGAGCTTAGAGAGCCATGATCTGTCAGTGACACTGACATTAGATCACATTAGAAGCGCTCTCAGTGGAACATAAAATTAGAGTTTATGTCAGAAATAATGAAATAAAGCGAAGCTGTTTCAGCACATGAGGACACTGAGTTACTGAATCATCACTGAAAAATGAAATGCTCATAAACTGCTGTACAGACAGTTTTTGATGGCTCAAACTGACCTGGAGTCTGCTGCTATCTGGGTCTCTGATATCAGCGTCTGTCAGTAAACTGCATCTTGTCCTGTCAGCTCACAGCTGAATCATTCCATTTAACGTCAGATCCAGATTCAGCCAATCAGAGTCCAGCTGCTGAATGACGACCGCAGACAGAATCACCTTTATTCAGTCTGTGATGATGGCAGCGTGACTGAGCTAACCGTTTGGTAATAATACAGGATCATTTCCATCTTTTTAGGTGGAGATGTCAGAAAATTAATATTACGGTACAATATAGACTCTGGAGCTTGAAAAAAGGCGACTGGACTTCTTTTTGTTTCTTGAAGGCGTTTCACCTCACCTTAGGAGTGAAAGGTGTCCACTGTGAACAACCATCACTGAACAGAGGAGGTGGATTATGTCACCCACTTTCCCCCGCTTACAGTGCTGTCCTGCGCTCCCTTCCCAGACGAGCTCCCTTCCCAGACGTCTCAACCCCCATTCATACCTTTGTTCCAGTGACCTCAGTAGGTCACATGAAACAATGGAGCGAAGTCCTAAATTGGTTTCAACTGAAACCACTGATTAAATGACCCACGCCCCCCTTCACACCTTGGCACATGTGTTTACGCACATGAACAATAGAGGATCATAACCACCTCCAAGGGACTACGCCCACAGGGGTTAAATACCTGGGCCCATCCACCATTTGGTTGAGAACTGAAGAAGCCTTTCAGATGAGAGATGAAACGTCCAGTCGCCTTTTTTCAAGCTCCAGAGATACTATGACCTGGATGACTGAGAATCTACACAGACATACAATATAGACTGTAGAAAGTGATGGACACAACTGAGCTGGGTATAATGACTCTTCCTCCCCTCCTGCCTCTGAGATCAGGATCATGGTCTCTCACACCTGTTCATGTTACCGCTGCTCTTTGTTTACCTGTTGCCATGGTGAAATTGGAGTTCTATTGATAATGGCTTTTTGTCATTAACTCAGGGTGAACTGATTGGACCAACTCTGATCAGCTGTTCTGGAACAGGAAGCTCAGAGTTTATGGTTAAACTCAGGCCTTGTTGAACCAGCATCTAATTGGCTGTCCCTTCCTTCTGCAGGATTCGCCGGCCTTCATGGCCTCTGATTGGGCAGTGGCGGTGTGTCATCACCTTGATGGGAGTGCTGGGGGCACCGAGGTTGTTGCCAAGGGAACAGGAAGCAGCAGTGACATTACTGAGACTCTGAGGTGGGCCAAGGAGTTTGCTTTCCAGAGAATAAAGCGATGATGTCAGGAAGAGAGAGCCTCGAACTAGAGGCTGGAAGCCCCGCCCACTGCTGCACACACCCTCTTCTCATTGAACAACAGGCTGAGGTGAACTTTCTGACGACGTTTAAAAGAAGAAAACCAGCAGACAGCGAGCTACTCATTATTCTCTTTATTCTGAAAGATTACATCATGAAACATTCAGCCAATCAGAGCACAGGGAGCAGAAACCAATCAGAAACCAAACTCCAGTCACCACACAGCAGGTTCATATGCAGCGGCGCCAGGACCAGGAGCAGGACTCGGAGCAGTGACACGTTGAGCCACTACAGGGGAACCACAGACACAGGTGTTAAATCATGTAACCACAAACATACCTGAATCTTTCAACATTTACCCATAGTCCTCCACTTATTCTAGGTTTTCTAAATAAAAGCCTCAATCAGGATTTCCAAAGTAAAAGCCTCTGATTTCTCCCAGCAGGCTCACAGGTGGACTGATGACAGCTCAGCGCCGTGAAACAGAACTTTAATTAAATTTTCTGAGAATGGTTACAATCTGTACAATGTGCTGTAAAAACTTTGCTGAACCAGGAGCACAAGTTCATCGATTCACCCGAACCGCCTGCTGTGAATGTCTGCTGACCACATGGCTTCATGAGAGCAGAGGAGTTTTAAAATAAAAGTCTGATTATATAATTGATGACCGGGTTTAATAAACCTGAGATTTAAAGGTTAGTTTGTAGTTATGTCGTCAGTAGGATGAGTCATCAGATCAGTGATTGGCCGAGTCAGTCACAGGTTGTTTTCGGGGTGGTTAATGTGTGAATGTTGCCTCTGAATGCTGCCTCTGCAGGAGGCTCCAGTGTCTGCAGAGTGTGATGATAGCAGCTTCTGAGGTCTGGAGTGTTTTTCTGAGTTTGAGTGTTAATAAAAAAAACTTTATTCTGTTGATAGTTTTGCCTCCGTCTCTTCTTCCTGTCTGTTTTTTTTCCATGATTTTTGTCATTTTATTACATTCAGAGCTCTGCCTCTGTCAGACACAGTAAACTGTTATCGTTTAATGGCTGAAATTCACCACTAGGTGGAGCCTAGTAGTGACTCTGGCTGCTGGGATGGATCTCTGCCCAGTCTCTGGCTTCACTGAAGCAGCCACAATCACAATGAGCAGTCGTGAAGGTGGGTTTTCATTCTGTACGTCAATGCTTGGTTTATTAATCCAGCTAGGAGTGTAACATGAAAGGGGCGGAGTTTGCAGTATGTGACCAATTACAAATGAGCTGTGTATTTGAGAAAATCCAGACTAAAGGCAGCACAGCTGCTGCAGGAGGAAGGAAAGCTGGAAACAAACAGACTCATCAAGCTGATCATGAAAGCACGAACAGATCAGACTGTAATGATGTTCTCGCAGTTTTGATTCTTTCAGCTGGAGTTAAACTCTGAGTGAAGCTCAGCCTGATATCAGGTGAACAGGTGAGCGGCTTCAGCGCTTTGAGCATCTGTATAAAGACTGTAGAACAAAGAGGGCAGCTCCCTCTTACCATTGATTCTTACCTTCTGCTCTCTGAGCTTTGCGGGACCTTCAATAAGGGGTCAAGCCATTTTCCAGAGATCTGACCAGTAGTGTGCCTGCGCTACAGATAGCTTGGCCTGGTGGTTGCCAGTCAACATCATCATGTACAATACTTAACAATTTTATTAGATCACCTGTCATAAAAAATATATTTTAGAAATCACAGCATTACAATTGTTCAGGAACGCAGGTAAATACCTGTAACCTGGCATCTTAGTCAATAATTTTAATGTGTTTTACTATTTTTTTACTGCTTTATTTTGTAAAACAGTGAATTTGAAAACTCATGGACAACAACAATAATCCTATTTTAGCATTAAAAATATCATTTAGATTAAAGAATCTGTGCACACTGATGGATTAACCGTTAATGATTTTGGTCATTGTCAGTATAATTTAAGGCAGCTGTGACATAAACCTTACACTGGGTGGTGGTCTAATACATTTATTAGGCACTATAAATGATAATATTGATCTTTTGTGGATATAAATTTACTTTCATCATGACATAAAAATATGATGCCTTTCTAAAGTGTTATAGAAGCTAAAAATGGGCAGATGTACCTGCTTGTCAGGTTTGGTTGCAGAAGAGCTGGTGGACAGATTTGGTGTGTTACAGTAAGGTCTGCTGAACTGTACCAACTGTGGAACACACTGTGTCTGCAGCAGAAGATAACATGGTCATAACATTACCTTCATCAGACTCTCTGCCAGCTAACATCCTGTCTGGATGGTGAGCTGCAGTTGTACTGTGAAGGTCAGATCCTGCAGGACTCACCAGGTAGTTCTCGATCTAAAGCTCCTTAAACCCGATCAGCCCCAGCTTCTGCTGCAGAGTTCAGGAGCTGCTCACTGGGATTTTATTTTGAAACTGACCTCAGCAGCCTTTTAGAGAAAGTGTCCTGTGATGTAGACTCAGAGGGATGCCGTTTTTTTGTGTTTTTGGTTGGATGCCTGAAGTAATATCTGTCACACAAGCTTTCAACATTTTTACGTTTTGTTCTCCAACATAAAACACGTCACTAAAGCCCCGAAAGCTTCTGGAAGGATCCGTCCAGCAGGTTGACCATGTTGCAGCATGTTGTGAAGCCATTGGTCTTGTCAGAGTCTGGAACAGAAACGAATGGACAGACCTGCAGGTGAGAACGAGCTGCTCTGGTTCTGTGTGGTTCTTACATGTGGTCTCCATCATGTTGAGGATCTTCTGCAGCTCAAAGGTGTCACTCTACTGTCCTGCAGATAGACGTTAGACAGCAGTGAATCACTCTGTGATCGGCTCACCCCCCTGCCAGCTGTCCAAACAGACCTCTGACACGATTGTCCACGTTGTTCTTGTTGGGTCAGATTCCAGATGTGACAGTCACACCCTATGCTTGGAGATGTGTGCTCAACACTGAGTTCATCATAAAACAAAGAACTGAGATACAGAATCCAGGTGCAGAGGAGGCAGCATGCCTTCCATCACTGTAATGCATTAGCTGCACTTGGGTTCTCCTGCCTATTAAAGTAATGCCAGCCCTGGTCTGATGATCAAAGTTCCTTTTATAGGTGCTCTGAAGGAGGGCCCATCATTCTGGGCACACTTTGGGCCCTCAGTACCAACTGAACATCGTTTAAACTCTACAGGCTGCCTGAGTGTTGTTGCTGACCATCTCCATCCCTTTATGTCCTCAGTGGACCATCTTCTGATGGCTGCTTCCACCAGGAAAACACATGATGTCATAAAGCTTAGATCATCTCAGACTGGTTTCTTAACCATGACAGTAAATTCACTGCACTCAGACAACCTCCGCAGTCATCAACTCTGAGTCCAATAGAGCACCTTTGGGATGTGCTGGAATGGGAGATTCACATCATGGATGTGCAGCAACTGTGTGATAGTGTCATGTCAACATGGACCATTATCTCTGAGGAACCTGCACCTTGTTGAATCTGTGACATGAAGATAAAGAGGTTAATGAGTGTAATCACACTGGTTTCCATCTGCAGGGAGGTTCCTGAGCCCCTCTACACCTGATCGAGCTCACCGAGCAGCTCATCATCAACAGAAGTGAACACCTGCAGAAGATCAGGAGCACAGTACTGCTTTCCATCTAAGGCATTAATAATGTCATCAATAATATGACAGAGATGCTTTAATTCTTCATGTCACAGATTCAACAAGGGGTCAGCATGGTGGCGCAGTGGTTAGCACACAGTTAGAATAACATCTGGTAGGCCTGGGTTCGATTCCACCTTGGCCCAGGCCTCTCCCTCTCTCTCTGTGTGGAGTTTGCATGTTCTCCCCGTGCTTGCGTGGGTTTCCTCCCACGTTCCAAAGACATGCACTTACTGGGGTTAGGTTAATTGGCTACACTAAATTGCCCATAGCTGTAAATGAGAGCGTGAATGTGAGTGTGAAAGGTTGTCTCTCTGTGTTGGCCCTGGCGACCTGTTCAGGGTGTACCCTGCCTCTCGCCCTATGACAGCTGGGATAGGCTCCAGCCCCCCCGCGACCCTGAACAGGATAAGCAGAAGCGAATGGATGGATGGAATATTATCATCAACAATAATAAAATTTGTGCTCGAGTTGCTGGTTGAGTCTCTCAGAGAGGACCTGCTACAGAAACACATCAGGTTGGTTATCTCTGATCATATCCTCCTCAGTGTGTCTCACCTTCTCCACTCAGGACTCGATGGGGTCATCCAGCTCTCTGCTGGAACAAAGTCAGCTGAAACTTCACAAGACAAACAGGAAGCTGATCTTTCATGTTCTCACGACGAATCTTCAAACTCACTGAGTGTGATTAGAGACCAAGTCAAAGCAGCAACTACTGCAGTTCTGCTGATGGCCACTGTGATGAAATACAACTACAAACAACACCTGAGATAACCTGTTTCTCAGAGAAGACTCAAAGCAGAAGTCAGCATTCTTATGGGGTTTGGGTGGACGGGATAATCAAGTACTCTCTGGGCAGCAGCGGCATGGAAGTTCCTGTTGAGGTGGATGTTCCGCTGACCAGAAAACTGACAGACAGATGGCAGGTTAGATTCAAGACTGTGGAGCAGCCAATTAAACACATTACTGAGTGACATCACGTCCTCCAGGCAGCAGAAGGCAACATGGTGGATCTGTACCTTGTCAGGAGCTTGAAATACGTAAACAAGATGCAAAGATTCAGAAGGAAAAGAGGCAAGCAGGAGGGAGGTCGGTCTTTATCCTCAGTCTGACCAGAATCTATTGATCGGGTCCGATCCATTCTCAAATTCAGCTACACATTAGGGTAGGGCTAACGCCACTCTCTTCTAAGACCCTGTAAGTAAATGATTTAATAATTGATCAAAATATTGATTTATTCTGCCTTACAGAAACCTGGTTACAGCAGGATGAATATGTTAGTTGAAATGAATCAACGGCCCAGAGTCACACTAACTGTCAGAATGCTCGAAGCACAGGTCGAGGAGGAGGAGTAGCAGCAATCTTCCATTCCAGCTTATTAATTAATCAAAGACCCAGACAGAGTTTTAATTCATTTGAAAGTCTGACTCTTAGCCTTCCATCCATCCTAATTGTATTATCTATCTTCCACCTGGTCCTTACTCAGAGTTTCTGTCTGATTTCTCAGTTTTTATCTGATTTAATGCTCACTTCAGATAAAATAATTAGTGGGTGATTTTAGCATCCATGCAGATGCTGAAAATGACAGTCTCAGCACTGCATTTAATCTATTATTAGATTCAATTGGCTTCTCGCAAAATGTAAAGGAGCCCACCCACCACTTTAATCATACTCTGGAGTATTCCCTGAAAACCACCTTCTGTTGGATCATTTCTTTCTTTTTTTTTTGCATTTTTGGCCACAGCAGCTTTTTGTGACAGTGGAGAAAGACAGGAAATGGGGGAAAGATACAGGGGAAGGGACGCGGGCAGGTTGGCGACAGGCCGAGATGTGAGCCCGCGCCGCAACGCATGTGGTCGCCGGCTTAACCACTAAGCCACCCAGGCGCCCCTGTTGGATGATTTCTTAATAACATTTAATTTGAAGAATGCGGTACGTCATTAACTTTTTCTCTGGCTCTCTTCCACAGTGTGCCTTTTTTTTAAACTTAGTTTTTATTTATTTTTAATCACAAATAGCGACACTTATCCATAGTTACATTCTTCTGTCTCTTACAGCTGTATACATTCCACATTATAAGTTGATGAAGGAAGACGAGATAGCAATAATATTGTCAAAAGTTATAACAATGAATACTAATACTATAATACTATGAATACTAATAATAAAGACAAAATAATGATAAAAGAGAAATAAAATAAAAAACAAACAATAAAATCCCTCTGAGGTAAGATGGTCCACACATTCTTGTTCACCACAGTGTGTTTTTTATCCTGTTTCCCTACCCTCACCCCCAACCGGTTGTGACAGATGATAAGAATAAGGTTTATTTGTCACATGCACCGTTATGTAGCGTACAATGCGCTACATAACGCATTGGTTCTGCTGGAGGTTTCTTTCTATTAAAAGGGAGTTTTTCCTTCCTACTGTTGCCAAGTGCTTGCTCATAGGGGGTCATCTGATTGTGGGGTTTTCTCTGTTTTATTGTAGGGTCTTTACCTTACAATATAAAGCACCTTGAGGCAACTGTTGCTGTGATTTGGCGCTATATAAATAAAATTGAATTATAACTCCAGATTTCCCTGATTCTGCTAATATTTTTCAGGTTACATCATCTTTCCTCCCTCTTTATTTATCCATGTAACTGCAGTCTTTTGTTGCAGATATCTGTGAAAACCGTTCAGTCTGTTGCACAGGTATAAACAGTAACACCCTGACAGTAAAGCCTCAGAAGCCAGACGTGCATATTTTGATAGCACATGGTCAGGAGGTGGAGGTTAGGGTGCTCCTCACTGATGATGACTTTGTCCTCACAGGCTCTTCTCATCATTGATACGGTTCCCATGAGGTTTTGAGGCATCTTTAAGAGCAGCTGGAGCCTCTGTGTATTCAGAAACCTCTCACTGAGACACTAAAGGAACCCTAAAATTGGACAAATTCTCAAAGGATGATGATCTAAACAGAAAGTGGAAGTTTCACTGAATCTAAACATGCAGATCTCTCACCTGTGTGCTACCTGTTATTCCTTTTATCTCACTCCTCATGTCTGCACACCTCAGCCTGCAGTGATCCACCAGCAAAGGGCAGCAGAGATTCAGTCTCCACCTGAGCAGGGAGCTGCCGGCTCACCAAACAAACTGAGCTGCAGGTATGACTTAGTCTGTGTAGAATCTAAAGAGCTTTCAGAGCAGCTCGTGCTCTGGTCATGTGCTGCTGTCCTCACATGACACACAAACATGTTCTGGCGCACATGTGACACCCACACAGAGGTTAATGGGTCATTCTGGAGGTCATTTATATACAGCAGCTGATCATGAATGTTCAGACAAGGAGACACTGAAGGAACCCTAAAATCAGACAGATTCTAAATGGATTCTGATGGTTTTCTGTTGGTTCTGAGCTTCAGATTTACTCATTGCTCAGCTCCACCTTGTGTCCCTGGTACTCCACCTGCAGCCGATCACACACAGTTAGTTACACCTGACTACATTATTATCATCTTTGATGTCTGTTTTTTCATTCTTCTGTTAAATAAATTCACTAAATTGTAAATCATATTATTTGGTAAAGTTGGTTTCCTCCCACGGTCCACAGATGTGCAGTTTTTTGTTTTTGTTTTTTTTCTTCCTGCTCTCGGTGGAGACGGACGCATTTTTCTCTTCTCCCCAACCTTCCCTATCTACCCCTGCTTTTTGCTGCTTCACTGCTTAGAGCGTCCCTTTACACGTCCCCGAACTGGAATTTAAATTATGGATCTGGTCAGCTGGTCTTTCAACACTATTGATGATCAAATTCTCATCACGAGGAGATTGGGAGAAGGGGAACCCTCTTTCCTCTGGC
>JASGAU010365672.1:0-12701 GCA_030220045.1 Australoheros facetus
TCTCTTAACCAACCTCTGAGGCCGTCACGGAGCAGCTGTATTTGTACTGAGATTAGATTACACACAGGTGGACTCTTTTTAGTCATTAGCAGTCATCAGGCAACTTCTGAATGCAATTGGTTGCACTCAGAGAAAAGGGGGCTGAATACTTTTGCACACCGCATTTTTCAGTTTTTTATTTGTAAAAAATGTTTTGAATCATGTAGATGGATGCTGTCTTGGCATAATTACAGTGCTCATGGTGACTGCAAATCCTTCAGTGCCTTTTTTGCAACTGCAGAAAGCATCAGTTTAAGCCTCGAGCTCTAAAGTAAGGTCTCTTTTAAAAAAAAAAAAAATTTTTAAAAACCCAAGAAGCTCTTGGAGAGCACTGGGTAAGAAAATGGATTAAATGGTAAATGGACTGCTGTGTAGATAGCATTTTCTACTCTACATGAGCTCTCAAATCACTTTATACAGCATTTCTCATTCACCCATTCATACAAGTGCTTTCTGTCTAACATTCATTCACACATTCCCTACGCCGATAAACACATCGGGCGCTACCTGGGGTTCAGTATCTTGCAGACTGAAGCAACCAGGGTTCAAATCACTGACCTTCCAATTAGTAGATGACCAGGTCTACCTCCTCAGCCACAGCCAGCCTGTAACACAGAGACCTTGTATTGTTATTTTTTGTCTTTGGTTCCTAAGACTATCTCTAGAAAGGTAGTTCAAAAGACATGATCAAGGAATGAGCCAAATAATGACATTTATGCACAAATGTAAAATAGTTTACCATAATATGAATTTTGTGTGTATGTGTGTGCTTTTTAGGGGCATGAGTCCTTTCCAGTTTCAATTACAAAAATATTTTGCACAAGACTTTTTAAAAGGTTGTGAATAGCAGGTAATCAGGGGAGACTGAAGGCGAAAGCAACCGAGAGGGCTGAAGTGTAGTGGCAAAAGTCTCAGGGATCAAGGTAATATGAGGAAAACATGTGTGCCAAGTCCAAGGGGTGTTTTGTTAGTGTAGGTAATTGCCTTAATAGTCTGACACACATATGAGCATGAGCTTGAAAAGGCTTGTGCCACAACATCAAGTTACCGCCACTTACCTGCTCTATTGACTGTTAAACAACAGTCTGCAGTAACAGTGGACCTTTGACTGGAACACCTCAGGGTCTGCCCATTTGGTAATGAACAGAATATGCCTCATTACACACTCTTTACACCAGTCTGGCTACTGGAAAAGAAGACAATATTATGGCTTGCAAAATGCACATGATGATTATTTTTCATTGTTTAGTCTGTAAAAAGTCCAAAACTCAAGTTTAAAATTGAACAAAATGGAGAAGAGAGGCCAGCTGCCACATTTAAGCACCTTGGGCCAATAAATCTATAGCACTGTGCTTGATAAATGAGCTAAACAAAATGTAATGAATGTCCTTTCAATTAATTGTGTATAGATTGACTAATTCTTTCAGCACTACAAAAAAAAATCTATACCTGAAAATAAAAACTACACTAAACATAGATGTTCCATCTAATAAATCTGTCTGCTACTATTCTGTAGAGCCTTTTAAATTTGGGGGCTCTACAAAGTGCACTCACACGCTGTCATGGAAGGTGATGGATGTTCATCAGGAGGTTTTTACCCAAGGACCACATGAGGGGCATCTGGCCCTGAATGGATGTTTTTGGGAGAAAAATTACCTCAGGAGACCTTTTCATAACACATGTTTACAACAGAGCCACGTTTCCATGGAAACATTGATGGCTAGAGTAACCTCTTAGAGACACACTTTTAGGACTTGTTCAACCCCATGCACAGGGCAGTTTTTTTTATTTAATTGCTTAAGGCACCCAGAAACCAAATGGTACTCTAGAGCTAAAGTGACCGGTTGACTAATCAATAAATCCATCTTTAAATTTATTTTATTTATTTTTTTAGTAATAAAGTGTTGCTAATGATCAGCAATATCTGCTGACTTATGGCATATATCAAAAATGAGAAAACAGTGCTCAAAATTTCTGGGCTCAAACCCCGTCATGAAAAGGAACAGAAGCAGCAGTGACACCTTGGAGGCACAGGATGTTGTCAGTCAGCTTTTGCTGAGTCTGACTGACAAGTTAGAAGAAGTCCTGTCATATTGAGAAGCCAGTATTTTATTTTATTTTTTATTGTGGCCCTCTTTGCTGGTCTTTTCTAGTAAATTGCCCTTAGAAGAGTTGAACTGTTTCAAAAGACACTTCTCACACATTTCACCGAATTGCCTAAAAGAGAATGAAAGCAGCATTTGTGCTTGGTTTATGGAGTAAAAATACTAGAACCTGTTTGCCAACACATTTGCATGATCGGTGTACTCTTTATCCCGGATTAAAACTTTGATTGAGGATTACTGGTTTTCATGCACGTGGCAATCTAGTACATAATGAGTCTTAAGTTTATCCTCCCTCTCCTTTTTTCACAAAAAACATGAAATTGTACAATGTCAATAGTTTATCTAAAGTGGCTGCAGAGTGTCAACTCACCAACATGCTGCATGTGTGGAAGAATAACACAGGCAAATGTAAAAGTAAACAGCCGCAGGTGGTGAGAGTATTAGAGGGGATTATACAGGTAGCAGGCTGCGAGGCTGCCCCAGCCCCATTAGCATCAATACCTTCCTGGCTTTAGAGCAGAGGTGGCGTGCTGCTCCTAAGCCCTGCTTCTGGGGCTCCTCACTCCACTCCAGATGTTTGGCTCCACTAAGCTTGCCTTCATCCAGTGCAGGGTGATAGAGGCTTAACGTCCCTCTTTCAATGCTGGAAATGCTGGGTTGTGTGTGTGTGCGTGTGTGGCGGCAGCATATCAAAATTAAAGTTGTGTTTATTTCGCATTTTATCCTGTGTCCCTAATAGGAAATGCACAATCACTATTGAGGCTTATGAATTATCTGGCTGAAATTTGGGGGAAATCAAACTTTCAGCAGCATCTCCTCCTCCCTGTGCTTGATTTGCTGTACGGCACTGTGCTGACCGATAAATGCAAAATGCCACATGAGCATTTGTTCCAGCATTTGACAATCTGTGCAAACCTTTTCATGCAGCACACAAAGTGCATTGGTATAGCTGAGAGCAGGATTTATGCTGACTTGTTTATGTCAAACAGTGTGACGGTTAGTATTTAGCATGAATTTTGATAACACCCTTATCTTTCGCAGTGGTGCTTTTTTTTTTTTTTAATTGAAACACATTTGCACAGAAAAGAAAGCAAGGGAGGAAAGGTTTTCAATTTTCAAGATTTCTCTGTGTTTAGATTGATTGCCAGTTAGCTAGGCAGACAGCACTCTCTTGGTTCAAGTTTAGGGACAGGTATTGAAGGTATTGACGCCCCAGGCCCTCTCCCTTTGCCTTTGTCTGGTATTATTTGATAGGGTGCATTTGTGTTACAACAGGGGCATAGAAATGAACCGATCTCTTATTTGCACTCCTCTGTTCTCTCAAGAGGGAGCTGCTTTTTGAATGCTAAACAGTGTTGCTATATCTTCAAAAGGCGACAGTGGATTGATACCCCTGAGCTACAGAGGACTTTTCCATCAAATCTGGGATCAATTTACCTCTGTGCCCCACCCAGCATCCTCTGTCTGAAAGTGAAAAAGCAGACCTAATTTCTGATCAGGATCCAGACTTGAAATTTACTGAGAAATTTACTTTTGTTCAGTTCTTTAGAGGCCAGAGTCTGCCTCTTCAGAGCATACTATGCATAAATAAAATAGGAAATTGTAGAATATGTTTTAATTTAAAATTCATGTATTAAAATGAACACCAATTTAAACAAGCTAAATTCTGTCACTGATGTATTCCACAGGCTATAGAACTGTTGTAATCTAATAAATAGCTGTCGCTTTTTAATTATACTATTATGTTAATTAGGAATATAATATAATAGTATAAATTTATGCAAATGATGATTAGTGACTATTTGATTAATCAACTGGAAGCATTCACATTTTTACGGTGCATTTTCATCCAGTCTTCAAATTTTACTACCATTAAGGGGTGCACTGAGAGTGGGCTAAGATTACTAAAACATGTTTCCACCTGTCGGCAAACTGTAGTAAACTAATGGTTGCAGCATAGCTCTAAGTACACCACTACAGAGTTAGGAAGAAGCCCCTGCGGTAAAAAATATTCTGAGGCCACATTATACTGTATGAAACATCATTTCACACAAGATACAAATTGGAAATGTTATTTGTCAGGCAAAGTTAACAAACTGAATTCACATTTTTATACCCAAATTTGAGCCGGCACATTGAACTTCCCTGAGAAGTCCGAAATTAATGAAGCAGAACATCTAACCACCAAAATCAAATTTTCTGTTCAGGAATGCAAGTAAATACCTGTAATTTGACAACTTAATCAAAAACTAATAATGTGCTTTACTAATTTTTCTGATTTCTTGTAAAATGGTGAATTTTACAAGAAATCAGAATTTTACAAGAAAAACCATGGTTAACAGCAAAAATTATATTTTAGCGTATTAAATTTAAAAATGCACATACTGGTGGATTAACCATTACAGAAACATTAAAAAAATTTAAAAATTTACCAAAAGTGTAAATTTAGGGCAGCTGTGACACAAACCTTACATTGGGTGGTGGTCTCATAAACTTGTTAAGCACTATAACAGACCACAGTTATTATGCACAATAAGTATATTTTTAAGACCATCCCTTGTGAGAGAGTGAAAGTTTGGGATATTTTTGTAGTATCTTTGACTTTCATTTTGTTCCATTTTTATCCTGTTTGTTATTTTTGCTTTTCTCACTGCTGCACTTGCATCATCATATATAGTTGTTATGGATGTGATTTCATACAACCTAAAGCTTTATGCTGAGGTTTTTTAAGACAGCTTTCTCATGTTTGTAACTAAAATGAAAGTCATTTTAAGCTACTTTGTCTTGAATTATATACAACTGCACCTGAGTGCAGTGCAGACAGTGTAGGTCACGTTACCCGCTCCACTCCCAGAGTTAAACAGAGGTGGTCAGCTAGGTGTATTTTCAGTGGCTCATACTACCACTGAACAATCATAGGAATATCACTGGAATATTATCCCATATTTTATCATAGGAACATAGAGGTAACTTTGCCACTTCAGCACCACGGACAGCGTCATGGTCTCCAGGCATCAAGTTAAGGCACTGATTGCAGTTAGTCGATTGTATCTTAGCCTCACAGCAGACAGATAAATGATAAATACAGGTTATTTTATAGCTCAGTAATTTAGATCATTGGCAGCCATGGCTTAAGAGGGACTGCACCCTTAGGTGCATTCATATGCATGCTTGAGATGTGTGAGCGTGAGGGTGACAGAAAGAGGGGAAAAGAAGGTGGACTAGTAATTACAGTCTTACTTGTTGCAGGCAGTTTTCTTTAATAGTTTGAACTCTGCTTTGTCAGTTTCTGTCCTCCTGGACCTGTGGGCTATGGGTCCACCCACACATCACTAAAATGTTTCATGTTCAGGGGAGGAGAGCAAAAGACAGATGGTGATGAATTTACCTTATGAGTCTTAATCCAGGGAGTTAAAATCCATAAATATCTTTCAAATCAGAGCTTCAGGGAGTAAGGCTTGTCTGTTTGGCTGTCTTTATCCAGCAAAACATGCCCACAATTCAAAGTGTAGTCACAAATGAATCAAAACACGTTGACAAATTGCATCTCTTGCACAATGCAGCAGCTTTTTAAGTGTTCAGTCTACAAATTTGGCCAAAAATATATATCGTGTTTTATCCTCTGTGGCTACATCTGTGCTCTCTACTGGACTTCAAACATTTTGAGAAAGGAGCAAATCACATCTGTAACTCACTGAACAAACTGAGCAGGGTATTGCTTGAATTTTGAGCCTACCTATTTTCTAGGAGGTTGATGAATTCTGTTTTCTAAACCTCTTTTAACGGGGTGGGTTCAAGTGGGTTTTGTAGGGGCCACCAAGTCAAATAGTTTTTAGGCTGCACATCAAACTTTTGGAGTAAGCACAAAACTAGAAAGTGATTGGTAAAGAAAAAAAATAGTTTCAATAGTTCTAGAAGGAGAGGGCAGAACCTAGAAACAAGAGGTGTCTAAAATAGATGGTGACCAGGGCCAGGGCCAGATTGTGGAAGTGGCTGCAAGTCAGTGAAGAGGACAACCAGGCTGCATTTGTGAGGGACAGCTTTGTGCACACCTTAAATATTTAAAAAACTTTGAATGATAACATGTACAGAAAGCCTTGAGATCATGTTTTTCTGACCCTCAACGTTATATTATCACCAGATGGGGTTCATAAATGCAGTGAAAATTGTGTTTAGCTTTCACAAATGCTGATGATATTGCAAACTATCTTTATAGCCTATTATATTCAAATATTTCACAGTGGTATCCTTGAACAGCAGAAAACATTACAATATCTTCCCAACATTTTTTTCTGCCATGAAAAGGAAGAGGGGTACTTTGTGGAATGATCAGGAAGGGAACTTTCTGCTTATCTCTCACACATTTTTCTATTCTATTGTGGTTGGTTTACTCATGAGAAGGCAGTGTGACAGCCAGTATTGCAGCTCAGATAGTAACAAAAAACCTCCTTTACCATTTTTTTTGCACTTGTCTGCTCTTCTGATGTTCTCTGCAGCGCTGTGTTTATCTCATCTCACCCTGCTTAGTGACATTTGGAAAGTGCTACTCTTAGCAGCGGTGCATTTCTTAGTTCAGACACTCAAATCTGATCTGTTCTTTCAAGTTCAGACTTTGGAAAGATTGAAAGCAAAAAAAAAAAGAAAAAACATATTTTAGGGCTCATTTGACAGTCTGCAAAGTAATTATAGTTTTTTTTACCCTTTTATTTGTGGGTCTCAAGCCATTTCTTTGTTTTTCCATGCTGTTGTTTGGAAGACGTTGATGCCTTGGTGGATATGCAGCAGAAATAAATCATACTTTCACAGTGTAAACAAAAGCTGAGTCATGAGACAGAAAACAAACCGGATGAAAGGAAACTTTACCCTGTTTATGCTTGAAATTCCTGAGAGCACTTCACGAAGCATTTCCTAGACTATTTATTTATCTGTTCAACAGGTAACAGACAAGACAAGATGAGATGAATGTTCAGTGTTTCTGAGGGGAAATTAGGTTAGAGATATAGGCAACAGATGTCTTACATCTGTCTGGTTTTTATTACGAGCTGAATAAATGGATTTTATGAATTACTTTCCAAAGACAGAAAAGTTTACAAGACATTGGTGAAAAGTATTCAGAGTCCAAGGAAACTAACTACCAAAATCATACACAGTAGTTTGATAGTTGGTGCTTTAAACAAGACAAACCAGCCCCTTCACTGCCAAGATTTAAATGGGAAGTTCACTAGCCTATAGTAGGCTAATTCTATGACGGTAACAGGGAGTTAGCTTACCCCACAGTGACTAGATAAGGAGAAATCATCTGACTCTGTCCAGTGGACACAAACTGCACTGACATATTAAAAAAACAAGTAGTCATTCATTAGCTATGGAGGTGTCATCAGGCACGTTTTGTTAGCTAACATTTGGACGTAGTGCGGTGGTTAGCACTGTAGCCTCACAGCTAGAAAATCGTAGGTTTGAATCCAGTCTGGGGCTTTTCTCTGTTCTCCCCACGGCTGCATGGGTTCTTTCTGAGTACTCCGGCTTCTTCTCACAGTCCAAAGACATGCATGGGGTTAGGTTAATTAGTGACTCTAAATTGAATGTGAGTGTGGATGGTTGCCAGTCTCTCTGTGTTAGTCCTGTGACAGATTGGTGACCTGTCCGGGGTGCACCCTCCCTCTCACACTATGACAGGGTGTACCCTCCNCCCGGGGGGACCCTGAATTGAATAAGCAGAAGAAAATGGGTGGATGGACATTCAGATTCTATGGACTTTAAAACTGTCTGCTGGCTGTGGCACTGACACTGTCTTCATGTTTAAAGCTTCTTTCTGTGGCTCTTATTCACAAGGTGTTGCCAAAACAAATGGCCCCCCATGTTTCATTTGGCAGACTTTTATGCCTCCCAAGGATTTTGTGTCTCCTCCCAGTCTCGAACCAGGAATCGTTCACATGTTGGGGAAATTTGTAAACTACTACATGTCTAAATGTCTGAATCTTGGCTAGACAGTGAATGCTATTTCATATAATTTTCCTTTAAAGGGGTCTTTGTTTAGAAATTCAGTGTGTAGCCCATTATCTCCTGGCCTGTCGATGCTAAATGATTTCTTGCTGTAAAAGTATATTACACTTGATTGGAGCGTTCATTATTTTTCTTCCTCAGAGTGATCTTTATTTCTATAGAATGAGAAATTGTTTTCTAAAACATCTGAAGTTGGTGCCGTCATTCTGTTTTCCCTTCTGACGCCAGAAGAGCAAAGATTGGTGATGAGAAGAGTTGATTAAAAAGCTATAAAGCTACAGAGGGAGAGGGAGAGAAAGGAACAGATTATTTATGACAACAAAATAGAGACGGTGAGGGATATTGCACTGGGATCATCTCCTTGTGGGCAGACGTCCTCTTGAGTATTGGTTTTGATAGCTGAGTGAGAGTTTACTTGCAGAGACACTCGTGGCTGATAATGAGTCATGCAGTCAATATTCTCCTGACAGATAAGACCTGGATATACAGCAACGCAGCGCTGCTCCAGCTGCATGCTTCAAATGAAGGATCCGGCCCAGGGGATCACTTGGTCATCTGTTGCACGACTCCCAGAGTTTGTTTCCAAAGCTAATCAGTCAGGAAAGATTGAAGTTCCAGCCCAGAGGGAAAATGCCATTAAATTTAGAGTTAATGAAAACAAAGCAACTCTGTCTTTGTATGTTCTGTCCTCCTTGCTTGCTGTATTTACAGAGAAAACACCTAATTCATTTTTAACCCACTGACAGGCCAGCTGGATTGCTTTGGATCATAAAAGCAGATACAGTACTTAAAATATGAATGTGTCACAAAGTCAACAGATGAAATATGACACCATTTGGATGAATGTTTTTCTCTCACAAAAATAGAATAAAATAAAAACTAGACAACAAAATGTGATGCAGAGACCTAATAACAGTCTGCTGCCGAAAAGCTAGCACGATCGCAGCAGCACAGTGGATGTCTATGAGAGGGGTTATCGCACTCTAGCAATTAGCAGATGTAGCCCGTGATTTTCTTCTCATGAAAATTACCATAAATTCTGCTATGTAATGCTACATAATTTACAGTTCTCCAATCTATCACTCATTCTGCAATGACACCCACGCTGAACCGGCTCTGTACCCGTGCTGGCGCCAGCATCGGCTCAGTGGAAGACTGTGCCTGTTTGTAGATGGACTAGAATTCTCTACATTGTCTAGAAGTTAAAGTTTTCCCATTTACTGTCATGACCAACGCAGCTTGTCATCAAGCGTTAAAGACTCACACTCACAATTTGAATAGTTTCTGAATTGCATTACTGTATCCCTCCCATTGCTAACTGTAGCTCCTATAAACATTAGAAAGCTTTCATTTAATTATAAATCAGTCAAAAGACATCCATGAAACCCCGGCCTTGTCATTTTTGCGAAGCCTTTGAAATTTTCCAATCTCACATAACAAATGCTCTACAAATTTAAGAGACACGGGGTCAAGGGAACAATGGATTGTACACCAAGCTAAAAGAAACCTCATTTTGTGCTGGCAGCTAGTTTTGAGTTTTGAAATGACTGTAATCACTACTACTGGAGATCGTAACAAATCTCAATTCCACAAGTTGGTTGAAAAAAGATTAACTTTCTGCCTAATTTAGTAAAAAGCTTTAATTAGAGAAGATAAATCTGCATTTTATGTTTCTGAACTGAGCAGAATTGAATCTCTCTGACCACTTTTTTTTCTGCTGTTACCTAATTAAGCACCAGTTTTAAAAAAAACATCAAGAACAAAATAAGCATTTCTTGAATCTTCAAAAGAAAAGGAAAGAGGGAGCTGAGGTTTAGCGCACAACAGGATTAAAGTCTGCATAAATGCTGGGCGTATTTCAGGCTTTGATATGACAGGTGACTTTTTTTTAATGCAACCCCAACTGAACTGTAGGAGTAAGAAAGTGAAAGTAAAACTCAGACCCTGCTGCTGTAGGTAGCTTGTCATGTTTGCTCTTGTATTTGGGGTTTTGCTGGATGCCACCCTTCCAAATTATTCTTTACAGCTGCCCTCTGCAGACCTCTGAAAACAGCTTTAGCATCCGAAGATCACAGTAAACACATCCTCCTTCTGTGATAGAACACCTCAAAATATTACCCAAAATACTTTCGGTGAAGTCAACACAATGTGGGTAAAAAAAAAAAGGAAATCATTTTAATTGAATGACTGTGAGTTTTCTCGGGTGCGTAGTACAGCGAGTCAATGAAACTCTGCACTGATGCTGATGCAGCAAACCCAGAGCAGCTCCACACACCACCTTTTCTTACTGTTCGTGTTTGCCTCCCTTTAAAGCAACATGATGAAATCACAATATCTTGATCTCTCTATAAATGAGAACATGGTGTGCTCAGCAAGTGTCCTTCCCGACATGAATCGTGACTTTTATCTTTAAAAAACTTTTGTGTTTTTCGCCCACACCCCTCCCAGCTGCCACATCTTCTGCACAAACCAGCACAGAGTCCTCCATCCCAAAGCACATTTTTAATACATCAAAAACATCAGAGACTCTCCTAAGGGTGATATTATATCCGTATCTACCTGTGCAACATTAAAAAAAGTTTTTAAAGTCTTTTTCCTCCTTAGTGGTTTTAAGAAACAATGTGGTCCAATTCTCTAGATAGAATCAAAGAGTTCTGCTTTTAGAGCAGGCAGATGAACAAATGCACTCAGACAGAGGGATTTGGGACTCCTCTGCCTTTGTGTGAAATATTACAGACCTGATTGGAAGTGACACAGCTATAATTCAGCAGTGTGAGAGGAACCATAATTCAGTCAGAAGAACACACACACACACACACACACACACACACGCGGACCATATGGGCACTTCTAGGTACAGATAATTTCCCCCTGTTTTACTCAGTATATCTTTATACAGCAAAATCACTTATAATTGTACAACCTGCTGGCATGATGATAAAGAATGAAAATAAGAAATAATACAAAGCAAATATAAAAGGCAAACAAAAGCATTAGATGATGGATGGATGCTTAGAGAAGGTTTGGTGATGAATTAGAGTAGATCTAAAGTGCTAGAGTGCTGTGTGCATTTTACTCTTTAAGCTCATTCAGATTACTCTTTTTAGAGCTATGAAACAAAGAGCTGATCTTAAACTGCATTGCCATTAAGCTGCACTATATTGACAAATGCAGACACATGGCGGCAGACTGAATAGCCAAAAGAGATCAGTTTATAGTTTATGTAAGCTGATGCTAAGGTCTCAAAAGCAAATTAAAGTCCCAAACGAGAATCCAAAATACAAATTCCAAAGGCAGAAAATAGAAATCCAGGAGTACACAGAGGGAACACTGGGAGGCTTAATAGACGCTGAGATGAAAACTGAAGGGAAGACAATACTATTTATATACAAAAAGGTAATCAGGGAATTGGAGGGTAAAAAAGACAGTGAGACGCAGGTGTAGATAATCAAAGACAATGAGACAGGAGGGGGAAGTAAAATTAAATACAAAACACAAGAGACAAACAGCTATCAAAATGAAACAGGAAGTGAAAATGGTAACCAAACAGGGTAATGCAGACACATGAATGAACTAGGGCAACTGACACAGGAGGATGAAACAGGAAACACTGCGAGAACAAATACAAATGGTACTCAAATATAACCAGAACTGAAACTCAAAATGCCAAACGTTAACTGAGAATTCATTAAAATAACAGAAGACTCCCAATAATATCAATAACCTAAAATTTTAGAATAATTCAGAAAAGACCCCCAAAAAATCCCACAGCAAAACCCACAGAACATGACCCACAGCCATGCAGTCTTTCTTTATAAAAATTTGTTAAAAAATGAGTAGCTCTGAAGAGCTCAGTGTCCGAGCGTGGTACTATTGCATGCCACCACTGCAACAAATGAATTCATGAAATTTCTACCCTTCGAGATATTTCATGATCAGCTGTTGGTGGTATTACTGCAAAATGGAAGGATTTAGGAACCACAGCGACTCAGCCATGAAGTGGCAGACTGCGTGAAGTTATAGAGCAGGCTCGCTGAGTGCTGACGTGCATCGTGTGTAAAAGTCTCCAATGCTCTGCTGAATCAGTAACTGGCGTTCCAAACCTCCTCTGGCATCAACATCAGCACAAAAACTGTACGCTGGGAGCTTCATGGCGTGAGTTTCCATGGCCCTGCATCTCCTGTAGGTGTAATGTGTAGGTGGGCCAGTACTTGTGTCCACATAGTGTATGCTGTGATTCAGGACATTTTTACAACTTTTTTGATGGACTTGCTATTATGAAACTATATGTGCATTCAGGGATCTACTTTGTCTTCATTAAAGTAATACAGAAAAAGACTGACTCCATGCTAATGTTCTTCTAATCTCCTTGGATCAATTAGTTTGTGAAAATAGGCCAGGCCTTACTGAGTTTATGGATTATGTTGCAAGGAACATAAAATAATGATTTTCTGTGAGTATAAATAATACATAGCCTTGTATGCGTGGAAAGCAGTGTTGAAATTCCCGAACACACACACACACACACACACACACACACACACACACACACAC